>LBNU01006056.1:13001-33436 GCA_014162995.1 Artemisia annua | reverse complement strand
AAAAAAAATGTAATCGATCACAAAAATAAGCAAAATAAGCCAATACATTCACAAAATAATGTAATCAATCAATAAAATTCAAAATAAATACTGATTTAACAAAAATATACCACAATCGACATTAGGAAGCTTATTTTGATCGGATTCCGCCGCCGAAGGTTGTTTAGATTGAGATATTTCAGATCGTAGGTCCATGGGAATGGAATGAACGGTGGTTTCGCGATGGTTTCGCGGTGGAATGAACGGATTTAGGGGCGGTTAGGGTTTATGAAATGGAATTGGGGGAGAAAACGGTTACTGCGTGTTTTGTGGTGTGTGTTTTATGAAATGATTTGAACGCGTTTTTGTATTTTTTTTTTATTTATTAGTTTTGAATTGAAGTGACTAAACTGCCCCTTAGCCTATTTTAATTTTAAAAGGATAATTATTATACACCGTTGGATGGAAGGGGGATGGATGGTTGAGATCGCCCGGTTAGTTCTTTAGATAAAAGGTGTTTCGTATAGAACTTTTCTCTACCCACCCCACTCATTCCTTTGCATTCCCTTTACATTCCATTTCCTTTTCTCTTTCCCCACTTTGAACCAAGCCGGCCCTTAAAGAATATATGCCTCACAAACTTTCAAACATTTATAATATGCAAGACCTGATTGATTTGGTATACGAACAATGCATGGTTAAACGGTTAAACCCTTCTTGGTTGTTCATGTTGTTCCTTTTAGTTTGTGACAAATATTAACTAAGTTAACTAACAAACTTTCATACTTAGCAAATTATAAAACATTTAACATGAATAATCAGTTAGTAAAGATTTACACAAATATAATTTAACGTTAAAATTCTTATTCAAATAAATCATAGAATTTACAAAGATAGTCACCGAAAAAAACTTAGCTGAATGACAATGTATGGTGATGTTCTCACTAACTTAAACACTAACCAAAGTAAGTGTTTAAGCAAAAGTATGCTAACACTCTGAATGCTTTCAAGGACTTAGTTCTTATGAAAGAGTAAATACTCTCGAGAATGCTTTCAAGGACGATTTATAGGACGTGTTTGTTACTAAATTTTTTGCTACTGCTAAACTTCCTCCCGGCTCTAATTCCTCCTTCATCACACTTATCCCTAAGGTATCCAACCCTATGTTTATCAAAGATTATCGTCCTATCTCCTATATCGGTTTGCAATACAAAATCATTGCAAAAAACTTGGCTATATTGATTGGCTTCGGCTTTGAGCTCTTTGGTTAGTAAGGAACAATCGAAGTTTATTTCAGGTCGTCAAATCCTTTATGGCCCTTTGATGCTAAGTGAGATCATGGAATGGTACAAGCAACGTAATAAGAAAATCATGATTTTTTAACGTCGATTTCGAAAGGGCATTTGTTTCGGTGAATTGGAAGTACTTAGACTACGTACTTAGCCAATTTCGGTTTGGAGAAAAATGGAGAAGTTGCGTTCAAGAGTGTTTATGTTATGCTCGTACTTCTATTCTTGCCAAATGGAAGTTCGAATTCGAAATTCTCCAATAAGAGAAGATTACGCCAAGGTGATCCATTATCTTCTATTCATTTTTATTGTTATCATGGAGGGTCTTTACATAGCAATTAAAGACACGACTCAATCAAACTCTTGATTAAAGGTGTTTCAGTTTGTAATCTAGGTATGCATTTACCCCACTTCTATGCCGATGATGTTCTGTTAGTTACTGAATGGAACCAAGCTTACATGGATAACATCATTTGATTATTTAATGTATTTTATCTAGCTTATGGTCTTCGAATTGGAGTTTCAAATCATGGCTCATGTCACTGTTTGTACAGCGGGCTCTTTGCCTTTCACTTATCTCAGTCTTCCTATTGGTTCGAGCATGAAACAGTTAAACCATTGGCAAAGCTTGTTGATAAATTTTAAGCTAGGTTATCTAGATGGAAGGCAAACCTTCTATCTATCGATGGTAGATCGACATTGGTAAATGCGGTTTTCGGTAGTGTTGGGATTTACTATATGCCAATTTACAAAGTTCCAGAATCCATTCTCTCTTCTCTTGAACGTTACGCTCCAAGTTTAGTTTTTGGGGTGCTGAAAAAGATAACAACAAGCTAACAATGATTAACTGGGAGAATGCTTTGGCTTCATTCAAAAAAAAAAAAAAAATGCGGGGATTTTTAGGTTTTGGTAGTTTGAAGCTTTCAACCTAGCTCTTCTTAAAAAATAGCGTTGGCGTTTGGTTTCTAATCCTAATTTTCTATGGGTTCAAGTAATCAAAGCTATTCATGGGGTGAAGTTGGCATTACTCATTTCGAATGCAAAAATAAAGGGGTACGGGCTAACATTACCGAAACTATCAACCTTCAACACTCTAAAAGTATTATTCCATCAAACACTTTGAGTTACAAAGTTGGTTGTGGTTTTCAAGTGAGATTCTGGATCAACAACCGTATTGAGAACATAGAACACGTGGAGTGATAGCGATGAAGGAGATCTTGAAGAAAGAAACAAATTATGTCTCACGGCAGTCGGATCTAATGAGGTACATCTAAACTCTTCTCTTTAAAATAAAACTTTAAATATTAATGATTTGCTAGAAGAAAATTTTGAACTAATTAAAATAAACAAAGATTGTATTAAAGAAATTAAAGCTTTAATTAGAGAAATAATCATTTTACAACAAGAAAGAAATAAACAACTTAATAGGATCACACGTGTTTCATACTTTTTGAAAGATATGCTTCTTGAATTTCACTGTTTCTTTAATAATTGGGTTTTCATTTTTCTTTTGAACTTCTGCAAAAGTGTTATATGGATTTTAAAATTTTACTTGAATATTATTTTGTTTGATGTTTTAGCAGATTTGGTATTATACTGAATAAAATCACTTGCGATTCATCTAAAAAATACTTGTGATTCATGTCAAAATTACATGCGATTCATATCAAAAGGACATACAATTTTCATGTCAAAATCACATGTGATTCATGTCTAAATCACATGTGATTATGTTTCATCTAAACACTAAAACAAAACTTACACTGAAATAATAAAACAAAACTTCACAAACATCTTTAACTCCACTTGAAACAAACATCTTCAACTCCACACATGTGCACATACTACATTATTAAATGAGCACTCAGCCACTAGTTGCAATGGTAAACGTGCATAGGCAACAACATTAATAAAGCTAAATTAGCAATTACATTATTATAAACTGGTACGCATACCATGTAAAAGTGCCCAATAAAAAAATTTATCATTGAAAGATGGTGACTGGAAATAGTGGATGTATAACATATTGGGTTTCAGCACGTTTATGTACACTTGGGGCATTCAACCAATGATAAATGCAAATCTCCGTTAGTATGACTCATTTTACACTCGAGACAGGCATATGCACGTGTTAAACAAATCTCCGGCGAATCAAACAANGAAAATAAACTTTTTCAGTAGTCACTGTAAGCTGCAGTGTACAAAACAGTTCCCGAAATCATGCAGAAATGTGCAGAAACATGCAGAAATGTGCTAAAATGCATATAACGTTCAAAGTGAATATAATAAATAGAAATTTATTATATAATTTAGTTTATGAAAAATACCATTTGTCACACTATTCAACGGTGGTAAATCGACATTGGTAAATGCGGTTTTAGGTAGTGTTGGCATTTACTATACGTTGATTTACAAAGTTCCAAAATCCATTCTCTCTTCTCTTGAACGATTTCGCTCCACGTTTAGTTTTTTGTGGTGTTGAAAAAGATAACAACAAGCTAACTATGATTAAATGGGAGAATGCTTTGGCTTCATTCGAAAGTGGGGAGGGTGGGGGGTTAGGTTTTGGTAGTTTTAAGCTTTCAACCTAGCTCTTCTTCAAAAATAACGTTGGCGTTTGGTTTCTAATCCTAATCTTCTATGGGTTCAAGTAATCAAAGCTATTCATAGGGTGAAGTTGGCATTACTCATTTCGAATGCAAAAATAAAGGGGTATGGGCTAACATTACCGAAACTATCAACCTTCAACACTTTAAAAGTATTATTCCATCAAACACTTTGAGTTACAAAGTTTGTTGTGGCTCTCAAGTGAGATTCTGGATCGACAACTGGATTAGGGACACAAGAACGCGTGGAGTGATAGCGATAGAGGAGATTTTGAAGAAAGAAACAAATCATGTCTCATGGCAATCAGATCTAATGAGGTACATCTAAACTCTTCTCTTTAAAATAAAACTTTAAATATTAATGATTTGCAAGAAGGAAATTTTGAATTAATTGAAATAAACAAAGATTGTATTAAAGCTTTAATTAGAGAAAGACATGTTTTACAACAAGAAAGAAATAAGCAACTTAACAGGATCAAAGAATTTGAACTTGAGATTGAGACACAAAACGTTGCTAAATTCAAAAAGATTGTTGAACCATGCATAAGTTGTGAAAAACTTACACATGTTGTTGACTCTTTGAAAGGTGATGTGTTTAGGATACAAGATGAAGCTCTAAGGCTTTCAAAATTTAAGACTAGTAGTTGTGATTTAAATGATATGTTAAGTCAATAAAAAATGTCTCAAGATAAAGAAGGTTTTGGATTTTTAAAGAGGATAAAAACACTTCCGAGAGTCTAAATAAACTAATAGTGTTCGTAAAAGGAAGTGAAAGTGATAACCCTGGAATTACCGAGCCTGACACGCTGGGCACGCGCTAACGCGCCAACCAGCGCGCCAAGAACAACTTCGGGATCGTTGATTTTTTTAAAATGTTCAAACAATACCCGATGTTTCTCATGCTCGTTTCACAAAAAACTCGAGTTAACCAAAGACTTATTTTACCAACACCTAATATGAGACCCACTTTTCGTCATAACCAACCTAAACCTAGAAGAAACTTTTATAACAACCAAAAGTTTTCATATTCTAAACAAAACACACACCAAAGGAGAGACAACTCCTACCAAAACCAAAGATTTTTTAGATCACACAACTATCAAAACTTTAGATCAAGATTTCACAACCAAAGTAACTTTTCAAACAACCCTTGATCTACATTCTTAAATTATGGTCTTGCAACACTTAGCATCTTACTTCAATATCCAAGGATGTACAAATTGGATATATTTTATGTTAACCACAATGGATCCAAAACATAACGAGGTCCAAGAACTTGAGTTTCATGTTTGTCTTATAGGTGTGTGATGAATGTAATCCTCAACCGGAGAATTGGATTGGATATATTTTATGCTAACCACAATAGATCCAAAACATAACGAGGTCCAAGAACTTGAGTTTCATGTTTGTCTTATAGGTGTGTGATGAATGTAATCCTCAACCGGAGAATTGGATTGTTTATAGTGGAAGCACTAAGCACTTTACCGGCAGTAGTTCACTCACCTCATACAATAGGAATGTATTTGGACACTCTTTGTGTCAAAACATCATCGATAGAGGTAACTCTTCTTCTAGAACTAATAATGTCGAACATAGCCTTGCAATGACTAACTTAGACAATGATGTGTGTAGTTATAATAATCATATGTGCTACATGGGAGATTAATCCATGTTTGAATTTTGCCTTGCATCCATGATAGATTATTCAACACTTTGGTATAGGAGATTAGGACATATTAATATGCTTTTAATTCAAAACTTAGCTTCAAAAGAGTTTGTAAGCGTAAGTCTAAATATGATAGTCATTTTTACGATCCATGTAGGATAGGAAAACAAGTCCATGCAAGCCATAAACTTAAAAAATATGAACTAATAGAGTTTTGGAACTTCTACATATTGACTTGGTTGGTCCATATTCCATTCAAAGTTATGGAGACAATTTCTATACACTAGTAATAGTTGTTGATTATTCTAGATATACATGAACATTATTTCTAAAAACTAAAAATGAAGCTTTTGAAAAATTCAAGGTCTTGGAAACACAATTACAAAACCTACTTGAATGTTTGATTATTTCAATTCGAACGGATCATGGTAGAGAATTTGATAATGAAGTGCAATTTGGGGCATTTTGTGAAAACATGGAATATCTCGTAAGTTCTCGGCTCTTCGCATTCCTCAATCTAATGGGGTAGTTGAAAAGAAAGTTAGACATTACAAGAGATGAGTCGTACAATGTTAAACGAGCAATTCATTCCACAAAAGTTTTGGTGTCATGCCGTAGAAACCGCATAATACATATTTTAATAGGGTATTAGTTAGTCCTGATGAATCTTGAAGAGAAAGCTAAATATCCCGACTATATTTAAAATAAGGAAATGAAATAACTCTTAAAATCTAAACCAATCTTTAACAAAAATAGGTAAATTATTAATATGAAAAAGATATATTACGACAATTATAGATTATATTGTTGTTTTACCCTTCTATATTCTCGAGTCATCGAAACATATGACTTCACATGTTGACCACGTCATAAGAGCGGGAACTCGAACATGTCCGACATCAATATAACTATTCTCATACCCAAAAGTAATACTTCCTTTGTCTCAAAATTATTGTCAGGAGACAAAATTACAAAGTTTAATAAAAGTGGGACCACTACAATTTTCAACCATTTAAATAGAATATTCTCTCACTAAATTTTCTTTTTATTACTTAAAATAGAAAGTAAACAATTTTTTGAGACATCACAACATGAAAATATGGACCATTATTTTGAAATAAAAGAAGTAAAATAATTCAAATGTAGCTTATAAAAATAATCTATTTTTATAATCTCCATCTTCAGCACCAGCTCCAGCACTATCTCCAGTTCTGTACTTTCGCCAAACATAATGGTGTTGGAGCTGGTGCTGTAGATGAAGATTATAAAAGAGATTATTTATAAGTTACATAAAGTAACATTTGATTTTAAGAGATTATGAAAAATTATTTTTTTTATAATCTATTATAAGTTCTATCTGCCAAACGAAAATTATTTTTTAAATAGTTTATTTTTAAAAAAAATAAACATAATCCTTCAACCTCGTCCATCCAACCTTTTCATAACGAATAATTCTTGAAGGGGCAAAACGTAATCTCCCAAAACTTAACCCAAAACACCCAGAGAATAAATATTTTCCATCTTCCGAAGCATCTTCATCAACCCCAACCCAGTTCATAATCACAAAATCAGTTAAACCAAACAAGTACAAATGAGTGGTTCAAGTAGAACATTTAGCACACTTCTCTGGAGATTATCAACTGGGGTCCCACTCAAATCCCCAAATTCATTCTCATTTCAAGGTTAATCAATAAACCCTTTTCAGTTTTTTCAAGATTTATGTTTATTTGATTCTTTTTCAACATATTTGAATTGGGTTTTTGATTTCATTGCAAAAGATGCAAACTTTATTGTTTATGAATCATTATTTATTGATGAAATTGCGTTTTTAATGGTTTTAGGCTATTTAAACCCTTTCAGTTTATTTGAATCTTTTTTAACAATTTTGAAATGGGTTTTTGATATTATTGCTAAAGATGCAAATTTTATTGTTTATGAACCATTATTTATCAATAAATTTGTGTTTTTTTTTATGGTTTTAGGGGCTATTTAGAACATTTTTAAAATTTTCAAGATTTTGTTTATATAAATCTTTTTTAACAAATTTGAAATGGGTTTTTGATTTTATTGCAAAATATCGCAACTTTATTGTTTTTGAATGATTGTTTACTGATAAAGTTTGTGTTTTTATGGTTTTTAGGGGCTGTTAGGCTGAACAGGAATCTATCTTGTTCATCATTTTACTCATCTTGTGCTACGTGGGTTGATCCATATGAGTTTAGTTATGGGAATTCTGTTAGGACGATTTGGACTCGTGGTCCGCTTTGTATGGGTAGAAGGTCTTGCAAAATTGCAGGCAGGAAGGTGAGAAAGCATGTCTTATTTTTGGATTGTTTTTAAATGTGTTTTTTAGGATTTTAATCTTGTGATTTAGATTATGGTTGATATTAGGGAAAATTGCATCAGCATGCAAGCGTATTTCGCGTGTCTGTTATTTTATGTAACAAAGTAACGAACCCTCTTTTTTTCTTACCATTTGATTTAAAATAATGTGTTTTGCTACTAACAGCTGTTTCTTTAAATTTTAAAAGAAGACGGCTACTTTTGGCTGTTGACATGGTTAGTTATTGGTTATACCGGGTTAGGTACATGACTAGGTAATGAAATATAATTTTTGCCAAATTAAATGGCAGAAAATGCTTGTGACAGATGATGGAAATTATGATGATTATGAATGTATTCGGTATATTGGAATCAATATCTGTTGTTTAGAAGGATTGCTTAAGTTTACATCATGTTACTAAATAGTTAAATTTTTAGAGAATAAAAAATGACAGTAACGGCAAGTTTAAAACTAATGTTAGTCGGAGTAAGGTTTTTTTATAGGTTATTCATGTTGTTTTTGCATTCATTATTAGGCCTAAATGCAGGGGGCTAATGATGCAAAGAAGGCTAAGCTCTATTCAAAAGTTGGAAAGGAAGTTGTATCCGCGTAAGTTCCTCAAATTTCTAAACCTATGTACTTGTGTGATTGTGTGTAGCTTCAGCCTTACGGATGGAAAACGCCTATGTTAATTGTTGTATTCTCTTTGCGGACGGCCCCCCATATGCTGAACCAACTTTACTAAATCATCAACTCAGTGCAATATATAGTTTAGTAGAGTGATGACCTAACAATTAACTACTTAAGAGCCCCTATTAACAAATATTCTTTCGTATCTCATTTACTCTAAATTGCTCTCATGAGATCCCCTTGTATACATTGCTAAACCTAATGGTAATCCCTTAAGTTTTCTCTCTTGAAGACTCAAGTACAAACTACTCTTGAAGCCTTTGATGTAGATCACTAGATCCTCGTGAAGCCTCTTGTAGGATACCCTTAATGTAACGCAGATGTTGAAATAGTGTGTCAACAACACCATATCATGAACTGTTAGAACCTTTATTAAATGCATTCTTGTATCTCTCATATCTCTCTGAATAATCTCTTTTTCAATGCACACCCACCACTTCAATGTGTTAAGGTCGAGAGTTTGATGTCGAATGTATCAAAATGTTCTGTCTTTATCACTTCAAAGGTGATCGGAGGTCACTGACTCGATCAAACATTAATTAATTATTTTTGAACAGAGTAAGTAAGGTACATATGGGAGAAGTTGGTTAGAATTGGTTTTATTTATTTATACTGAATAACACTAATTTTGAATAATTAGGAGATTGTGTTACATAGGCATAACATGTTTTGATCTAGAAAACTACTCTGGGTACTGATTATGTTTAAACAAGTGCATGTTGCGAAATTCCTGCTTTAACTGATCCAAACTGGACGGGCTTAAGTAGTTAAATGACAAGCATCTCAAAGGGTCTACGAGTTCAAACTTTAGAAACTAGCTTTTGATTTTGATTTTTAATACAAATACAACCATGAAATCAGAAAAGTATTTACATTTTTAAAGATGCAATATATGACTCGTGACAATTGAACATCATTTGAGTTTAAATTATGAGATATGATATACGGGCCTAACAAACAGGCCTAAAAACAGACCTACCGCATTAATTACTTGTACATCTGATAGATGTACAAGTAATTAATGCGGTAGGTCTGTTTTTAGGCCTATCTGTTAATTCCCTTAAATTATTGCCTATTCCATTATTTTATATTTCTATTTAGGTTAAAATTACTTTAAAAGTACTAAATGTTTAATTTCCTAGAGCTCACAATATTTTATATGAGGCTAAAGTTACTTCAAAAGCAGTGCAACGTTCTCACATATACAACCTAAAATTACGTTTGTCGTGCTGACTATGAAACAACACCTCAGTGTCACCATGCTACGTAGTTTTTTCCTGTATATGTTTGGGTTCACCCGCTAGCTCATTACAATTTGGCTCTGCCATGGGATCGATCAGCCTTATAGCGGACATCTAACAGAAACTAGCTCAAAAACGTCAGCTCAGGCCATGTCCTCATTCCTTTGTATAAACAGAAGAGTGAAAAGTGCATAGTCCACAATAACAACCTCTTATAAGCTACTAGCCGCTCATCGTGAGTAAATTCTGGGCAATAGGAATGTCGGTGTTCCTGAGTTATTAATTTATAATGTAACACTTGATTTTCTTCTCGGACAGGCCTATACTAAATTAGCACTCCCGTTGGTGGGACAGATTTTGTTTACCTCTATAGGTTTGGAAATGTAAGGATGTCTAGTAATGGGGTACTTCACTTTATAAAATTAGAAATTGGCTACTTATAAATCACGATGGCATTACTCACCGCGCCATGATGCCATATTATCTGTAAATTAGGGGTCATGGTGGAGTTTCTTTTTGAAAAATAAACTTTGAACATACTGTTAGTGTGGAGGGTGTGCTTATGTGTTTTCCTTCGCCACGTCAGCTCCACATCAGCTTTTTCTCTCTCCAAAACTTTTTCCTTCAACTTTCCCTCAACCATTGTAGCACCTTCTCTCTCTTCCATTTATTTTTTTCTAATTTTTATCATTTAAAAATATCCCCAAAACACAAATAATTACCCACAACATAATAAAGTAATAGTTTCTCTTTCTTAAAATAACAAAAGTAAGTGGGCCAATGGTTGGATTTTTGTTGTTTTGTGTGCTCTTTCTCTCGGGACTCAAGTCCCGTAACATTTTTATTTTGTTCTTTCCCACTAGCAAAGGTGTGGTCATTTTAAGGGTCCCGCTAGGGAAAGCCCTTTTCCTTCACTTGTTTCCCGCCCACACCCTCTAGCCTTAGATCTGTTTGCAAGAATTGGTTTTTAAGACTAGACAAACTGTTACAGGCATATCGTGCAACTTGCAAACCAATCCGTGTTTTGAAAGCCACATGGTTTGCCAATAATGCATTGTGTAGTCTTTAAGACTAATATTTGCAACAAGCTCTCTGTCATATTAGCGGGGTGGCCGAGGGTGATGAGGTCATTACTTCATGGGAGCGTCAGTTTAGTGGGGCCCATTTGAGAAGGATATTGAGTGTTATCATATCGCATGGATACCAAGAATGCTTTGCCAGAAATTATCTCAAGAGGAGCCGCTAGTACTCGGAAAAGAGGTGGTTATTATTAAGTTACCACATTCCAGATTTGTTGAGAAGATTGAGGGCATGGGCTGCGCCGTAGGTTTTATCTGCCATGACGTGTGGGTTACCATGAGCTTCTACCTGTGGATGTCCACAATGAGGCAGATCGACCCAACCCGACTACAGAGCTAGACTTATAGGCATATTGCGACAATGTAGAGACGAGTGGTCGCATTGATATCAAGGACCAATGGACCATGCAGTAGGAGTGGTAATAGCTAAAACATACATGAAAAAACAGATTAGGGTTCGGTCTAAATATGTCGACCAGTTTGATAAATAGTTCAGGTTGTGTTGTGGATAAACGGGTTGATACATATACTGATAAAAAATAATAATCAATTAATCATATACTCATCCTTTTTGCAACTCGATTACAACTCGAAAACCTCGCCCAGCCATTTGGATAAAGAGTTAACTGGGTCCAGGTTAGCATTGAGGTCTTTTTACACAACTAACTAACCTGGCTGGGTGATACCATCCTGAACATGACACAATATACCAGCTCTACCATTCAGTTCTAATGAATTTTATTACGAAACCCTATCGGACAGCCTAACTTGGGAAATGTTAGGTTGTATATGCGCTACTGGTTACCGTTCAATTGTGTTGACCTTCCAATAGTTCTTGTCCTTTTTATAACTAGTTAGTCTATAAAATATGATTATTACAAGTATACCATTAATATGGAGGACTAATCCAATATTATTTGAGCACACAATATTCAACCCATTTTATTATTTTATTTAAGTTGATTATGGTAAAACCACAAAATTTTCACTTTTTTGGCGGTTGAACTCTTGAACTTTATATTTCGCATGGTCGAGGTCCTTTTTTTTGTTTGGTTTATTTCTTTTTGTAATTTTCTGTGTGAATAAACAACAAAGTTAACAGACTTGATCCATTAAAAAATGAAAGTTATTTGGTTATATTCAACATAAAGAAAAGACAAGGTAAAACCTTAGGGGTTAACTGCCAAAACGGTGAGTGTAGTGGTCCTACCATTAGTAACTTATTAAAATTTGCTAAGTTTAAACATTTCTCTGATTTGATTTCCATAAAAGTATAGCGTGAAGAAAGGTGGGCCAAATCCGGTATCAAATACAGCACTTGCGGCTATTCTTGAAAAAGCTAAAGAGCTTGATGTGCCAAAGGATATATTGGAGAGAAACATTAAGAGAGCTTCTGACAAGGGCCAAGAAGCATACATTGAGAAAGTGTACGAGGTATATAAATTTTTCATTTTATTCAATAGTGGAGTTACACAATTTAGAAATTATTCTAAGTTGGTGGTTGTTTCTTAACCTCAGGTATACGGGTATGGTGGAGTTGGTGTAATAGTTGAGGTTTCAACTGATAAAATTAACAGGTCAGTGGCTCGTGTTAGAGAAGTGGTTAAGGATTGTGGTGGTAAGATGGCAGATCCCGGGTCTATTATGTTTAAATTTAAAAGGGCCCGAGTTGTGAATGTAAAAGTTACGGATGCCGATAAGGACCAACTATTGAACATTGCTTTAGATGTTGGTGCTGATGATGTCATTGAACCTTCCCTGGATGACGATGATGACTCTGAAGAAGACAAGTCTGAGAGGTATCTATCCGTCTTAATGAAGATTAGAGGTTGTAAACTGGGAAGCCTGAATTAGTTGGGTAACGAGTCAAAATGGGTCGCGTATGGTACACATGAAACAATTTTTGTATGCAAAATTCTAATTATTTAGTATTTTCCATAATCATAATTAAAGAAGTATCTTATTTCAGTTATAATAGAAGTTTTTTATAAAAAATATTTAAGATTTTATATTTTTATGCACGGAATACAGTTTTTTATAAGCTAATTTTTTAGTTTACCCGTTTGACCTGATACCGATAAGCGTAACCCAAATCGACCCTATCATTAGTAAATGGGTCTGAAATTGTGCTCTAAAAAAGATCCAATTATGGATAAATTTATCGTGATTCCTGATTCTTGTATTGTTCCATATTTCCCGCCCATGAAATTACAACACTTCATGTACTCATGTGATTGATTTTAGTGAATAGTCCTTTAAATCTGTATACTAGTGGGTGTTTTAGATTTTTGACATATAGTGAGAATTACTTCAATAATGTGTGTAATCAAATACCATGAATGAGACAAAAAGAATATCTTGATGTCTTCTGGGGAAGAGTGTACAGGTTATGTTTGTTCGTCATAGTTATTATGGTGTTCATTTTTGTAGATACTATAAAATTGTGAGCTCGTCAGACAATTATGCAGAAATACTATCAAAGTTACGTGAGGAAGGAATTACTTTTGAACCTGATAATGGATCTGAGCTGCTTCCACTGACTTCAATTGAGGTATGCTAATATTATTAGCTAAATATTTATGCATAACTTACCATGTAAGTAACTTCTCTATCTTTTCTAGTACTAGTTAAAAAGCCAAGTTATATACAATGATTATTTTAGATGTATTATCGAGTTGTACCACATCAGGGACTCAGTACAAAATTTGGTCAACAGTCGCTGAATATATACCATAAAACATGCATCGACACAAGATACATTGCTGTGGGATACTATTTGGTGTCTTAGCCAAAAAATCCCAGATTAACATAAGTTAGACAAGTAGGCTGAACCTGTAACATAAACAAAATTATAATTTGTAGTGGTACTATTTTAGTCTTGCATAAATCACGAATAGCAGTAACTCTTTTAATCGTTTCTTAAATAAAACAGAGTAGGTTTTCTGTTCCTTATTGTGATTAGTTTTAAACATATTACAAATGGCGTCACTAAATACATTTGTAACCGCTTCTAGAGTTTATATTGCGTTACCATAAATTGTTGGTGACACATGTGTTAACGGAATTGGCAACTGCAGGCTGATGATGAAGCTAAGGAGTTGAATAAGGAACTTATGGCAAATTTACTTGATCTTGATGATGTCGATGCTGTATATACGGATCAGAAATGATAAAACAAGACAAGCACAGGCCATAACTTACCCATTTTGAAGCTCAGCTAAGAATCATTTACTTCATTTGTAGAATTTTGTATGAAACCGATCAATGAGTTTTATCGTTAACATGAAAACGCAGAGCTGCTTTTTCTTTAAGAATAAACCATAGGTGATCTAGTTTTTGATTATTACATTTTGGAAAACTGCAAAGGAATTTTGTTTCCATTCATATATTGCAAGATGTTCTTTAAACATGAGATACTGTTTACATTTTGTTTCCATATCATTTCCATGTATTTGTCTGCGAACTTTTTATTTTAAGTATTTTAGTAATACAAACACTTTTATGAGGCTACTTGAATCCATGGTTGCAAAAAGCTCTAAGCGCTAGTCGGGCGGTCGACCGCCGCCTAGCTAGTAATCGGCCGCTCTGAAGCTTAGGCGGATTGGACTTTTCTATATATAAATTATAAAATGATATGTATATTGATAAAGTTTAGCATAAATAACTGAGTATATCTAAAAAAAATTGGATGTTGGGCTTAAAATTTGAATGTAAATGAGGGGCTTTTTTTTAATTTTTTTTTTTTCATTTTTTTTTATTTTTTTTTTCTAGCCACCATCTAATGTCTTTCATCTTCTTATTTTTCTCAATTACAACAATTACATCACAAAGCTTACTCTTACACACCATTTAAAAACAAGATCTTACCAAGTGAAAGAAAAAACCTAATTTAAACTATAAAAACATTGTTGATCGCCGTTGACAGGTGTTGACCATCGTTGACCGGCGTTGACCGCTTTTTTGCCGCCTAGTGTAATATCGAGACGGCTGGTGACCGCCTAGGCCGCTTTTTACAACACTACTTGTATAAAACTCTAAGTTCCATAAATGGGAATATGCTACTCACTCCGTCCTGAAAGAATGTCCAACAAACAAAAAATGGACGAATTATGATATGTGTAACTAATGCAGGTTTTGATAAAATTATTGTTTATTTATTTAATTTTTCAGGTAAAAGGTGTTTTCAACACCCGGAAATTTTATTACTATACTAAGAAAAAGAGAAAAAGATAAAAAGTTACTTTTACCCTTACACTTATTAAAGAAATTAGAAATGAGTAATTAATGCTGGCTTTGATTAAAATGACAAAATATGAAAAACAATATTAGGTATACTATATCCACAAAAAGGTGTAGATTAGCGAAAACACCCTGACTCAGTTGTCTTTTGGCACTAGCCATTGTCTACCTCATAAAGAATAGTTCCGGCATCTCTCCTGGCCTAGAGGAGCACCAACTTGAGTGAGCACGAGCCGAGACTCGAACTCATGACCTTTTATCCACAAAATCTCTCCAGCGGGCCCATATGTTTTTCGGAAGTGGGTACCAACTGAGCTAATTGAAGTAGAACTTGGACCCGACATTGTTGCCAAGCCGCCGATTGTGTGGTCGACTGCAAGAAGGAGGATGTCTTGGGTGTAATGTGGCGCCACGACTCAAGCCGACACTGTTTAAACGCGGAGCCAAGCTGAGCCATTCGCTTAGAGGGATTAAAAAAATGATTAGTGGATTTTGCACTTAGCTGGCACTTAATTGTTGAGGTTCGCTGCATGCTGTATATCTGTTTTCCATTGTTATTTAGTATGCCAGTTAAATTTTAGGGTTGGCTAAATGTTGTACACCTGTTTTCCATTTATCAATGCTAGAACCATTTACATAAGCTATCGTCTATTGTTTAGTCAGTAAATTCTCACTCTAAACACACAGATTGGTTGTTGTTGGGTTACATCAGAGAGAGTGGTGAGCGTTTAAGGTTTCAGTGATTCAAGAACTGATAGTGAGGTTTCGTTGCTGTATGATTTGTTAATGTAAGGTATTTTGTTTCCTTTTTTTAGTCTGTGAATATGTTTTTGTGTTTGTTTAATCTTTGTGATAAATCTGATATGTGATAATGAGTGCTGATTTTATATGGTTTTGATGAGTCAAATATGTGATAATAAGTGCTGATTTTATATGATTTATTACAAGTTGTGTTTTATTTGGCTATCACGCTTTTTCTATATTTTTGTTAGTTCGTATATTGTTAGAAGATTTATGTTGTTTAAGCTTTGTGTATGGGTAGTACTAAAAATTGGATGGCGTGAAATGGAGCTGTGTTTGGCGGCCAAACATATTTTTGGCATGTCGACAACCATATGGCATAAAAGTACTTGCTTGACAATATTTTGTTTCTAATTAGGGGTTAGAGACGGTGAACTTGAGCATGTGGTTTGGAAGGTGTAACTATGTTGTTTACTTTCACTTTTTTGTGCTTTATCTGTTCTATATTTTTAGTTTCTTAGTGCATTAGTGTGTTATGTTCATGCAATTAGAGATTACAGTAAGAAAAATTGAGCAACTTTACTTCAAATGTTTGATGTTATAGGGTTGTTTCTTATGTGAACATTAAATGTGTGCTTGTTCTCGGATTTTGGTGTTTGAGGTTTTGGGATGTGTGTTTGTTCTAGGATTTGGGTGTTTGAGGTTTTTGGATGTTTTTTGATGTGAATGTTAAATGCATGGTTGTTTCAGGATTTGGTTTTGCTGAAGCGACATTGCCATCCGTAGTTTTGGCATGGCGAAAACCATATGGTATAAAATGTGATTGTATTTTGCTACAGGTTTGATATTTTAGTCAGGGTACTAGATTTGGGACTTCAATGACTGTCATAAAGTAAGTTGCGTGAAAACTAAACATGAAATAGTAGGATCGTGAAACGTTTGTTATGCCAGTTGATGTGTCACTTATATTTGATATTAGTAGAAATGGCGGGCATAAGTGGTATATCAAGTGGTCTAATCAACGTCTTATAGGTATCTAGCTTGCCCAACTTCATGTTTTATATGATGTTTGTGTAGGGTTTTATTTATTGATTTTAGTTAATTAGTATTATTAAATTAACATATGAACACAAATTAAGCAAAGTGTTAGAAAACCTTAAACGACTTCAAGTCACCGAGTGAACAGTTGCTCAGTTAGTCACCTTCAGGATGCCAAGGACGAATCTAAGAAGAAAGCCTCCCTACTCAGTGAGGCGGTTCTCAGTGAGTGGCACCTTAGCCAAAGTGTAACACCCCCAACTCAAATACGGCAGCTATCATGCTGGGGGTATTACGCAAATAGAAACCAGGCACATTTATAGCTAACGACCACAACACGGGATGTTTATAAATGTTGCAAAACATATCATTCGAATTACAAACCATTTAGAGTACAAGGACTCTTAAGTCAAAGTAGCAGCGGAAAAAGTAAATAGAATTTGCAGCGGTTAATACAAACACTTTTATGAGGCTACTTGAATCCATGGTTGAAAAAAGCTCTAGGCGCTAGTCGGGCGGTCGACCACCGCCTAGCTAGTAATCGGCCGCTGTGAAGCCTAGGCGGATTGGACTTTTCTATATATAATTATAAAATGATATGTATATTGATAAATTTTAGCATAAATAACTGAGTATATCTAAAAAAAAAATGGATGTTGGGCTTAAAATTTGTATGTAAAAAAATTGTTTTTTTTTTTTTTTTTTTTTTTTTTTTTATTGTTTTTTTTTTTTTTTTTTTTTTTTTTTTTTTTATTTTTTATTCTTTTTATTTTATTATTATTTTTTTAGCCACCATCTAATGTCTTTCATCATCTTATTTTTCTCAGTTACAACAATTACATCACAAAGTTTACTCTTACACACCATTTAAAAACAAGATCTTACCAAGTGAAAGAAAAAACCTAATTTAAACTATAAAAACATTGTTGATCGCCGTTGACAGGTGTTGACCATCATTGATTGCTTTTTTGGCCGCCTAGTGTAATATCGAGACGGCTGGTGACCGCCTAGGCCGCTTTTTACAACACTACTTGTATAAAACTCTAAGTTCCATAAATGGAAATATGCTACTCACTCCGTCCTGAAAGAATGTCCAACAAACAAAAAATGGACGAATTATCATATGTGTAATTAATGCAGGTTTTGATAAAATTATTGTTTATTTATTTAATTTTTCAGGTAAAATGTGTTTTCAACACCTGGAAATTTTATTACTGTACTAAGAAAAAGAGAAAAAGATAAAAAGTTACTTTTACCCTTACACTTATTAAAAAAATTAGAAATGAGTAATTAATGCTCGCTTTGATTAAAATGACAAAATATGAAAAACAATATTAGGTATACTATATCCACAAAAAGGTGTAGATTAGCGAAAACACCCTGACTCGGTTGTCTTTTGGCACTAGCCATTGTCTACCTTATAAAGAATAGTTCCGGCATCTCTCCTGGCCTAGAGGAGCACCAACTTGAGTGAGCACGAGCCGAGACTCGAACTCATGACCTTTTATCCACAAAATCTCTCCAGCGAGCCCATATGTTTTTCGGAAGTGAGTACCAACTGAGCTAATTGAAGTAGAACTTGGACCCGACATTGTTCCCAAGCCGCCGATTGTGTGGTCGACTGCAAGAAGGAGGATGTCTTGGGTGTATGTGGAGCCACGACTCAAGCCGACACTGTTTAAACACCGAGCCAAGCCGAGCCATTCGCTTAGAGGGATTAAAAAAATGATTAGTGGATTTTGCACTTAATTGTTGAGGTTCGCTGCATGCTGTATATCTGTTTTCCATTGTTATTTAGTATGCCAGTTAAATCTTAGGGTTGGCTAAATGTTGTACACCTGTTTTCCATTTATCAATGCTAGAACCATTTACATAAGCTATCGTCTATTGTTTAGTCAGTAAATTCTCACTCTAAACACACATATTGGTTGTTGTTGGGTTACATCAGAGAGAGTGGTGAGCGTTTAAGGTTTCAGTGATTCAAGAATTGATAGTGAGGTTTCATTGCTGTATGATTTGTTAATGTAAGGTATTTTGGTTCCTTTTTTTAGTCTGTGAATATGTTTTTGTGTTTGTTTAATCTTTGTGATAAATCTGATATGTAATAATGAATGCTGATTTTATATGGTTTTGATGAGTCAAATATGTGATAATAAGTGCTGATTTTATATGATTTATTACAAGTTGTGTTTTATTTGGCTGTCACGATTTTTCTATATTTTCGTTAGTTCGTATATTGTTAGAAGATTTATTTGTTTAAGCTTTGTGTATGGGTAGTACTAAAAATTGGATGGCGTGAAATGGAGCTGTGTTTGGCGGCCAAACATATTTTTGGCATGTCGACAACCATATGGCATAAAAGGACTTGCTTGACAATATTTTGTTTCTAATTAGGGGTTAGAGACGGTGAACTTGAGCATGTGGTTTGGAAGGTGTAACTATGTTGTTTACTTTCACTTTTTTGTTCTTTATCTGTTCTATATTTTTCGTTTCTTAGTGCATTAGTGTGTTATGTTCATGCAATTAGAGATTACAGTAAGAAAAATTGAGCAACTTTACTTCAAATGTTTGATGTTATGGGGTTGTTTCTTATGTGAACATTAAATGTGTGTTTGTTCTCGGATTTGGGTGTTTGAGGTTTTGGGATGTATGTTTGTTCTAGGATTTGGGTGTTTGAGGTTTTTGGATGTTTTCTGATGTGAATGTTAAATGCATGGTTGTTTCAGGATTTGGTTTTGCTGAAGCGACATTGCCATCCGTAGTTTTGGCATGGCGAAAACCATATGGTATAAAATGTGATTGTATTTTGCTACAAGTTTGATATTTTAGTCAGGGTACTAGATTTGGGACTTCAATGACTGTCATAAAGTAAGTTGCGTGAAAACTAAACATGAAATAGTAGGATCGTGAAACGTTTGTTATGCCAGTTTATGTGTCACTTATATTTGATATTAGTAGAAATGGCGGGCATAAGTGGTAGTATATCAAGTGGTCTAATCAACGTCTTATAGGTATCTAGCTTGCCCAACTTCATGTTTTATATGATGTTTGTGTAGGGTTTTATTTATTGATTTTAGTTAATTAGTATTATTAAATTAACATAAACTGTTGGGTTACTTCAGTACCTAAGTCTCATTAAACAAAGATTTGAACACAAATTAAGCAAAGTGTTAGAAAACCTTAAACGACTTTGTTAATACAAATATCGCTTAAAAACGTTATTTATATTTTACGATCTTTGCTAAGTTTTGTTAATGAAAAAGTCTAAACTTTAGTTTTTAGTAAAACATGATTTTAATTTAAAGTCTTGCATAACTAGATTTTTGCTACATTTACATTTCATATAAAACACAACATTTTCATATTTCTTAAATTAGAAATGTCACATCCCATTTATGGTAAGTTTTGTCACCTTACATTTATGGAAAGATTGTGTGGTTGACTAAACAAAGTTCTTACACAAGGTTTGTGTGTTTGACTCTCCATAGGGTTCTTACACAAGTTTTGTGTTTGACCAAGTATTTATGTGATGTGACTTTGGATG
>LBNU01006055.1:58127-75664 GCA_014162995.1 Artemisia annua | reverse complement strand
TTTCATAGTCGACTTCTATAGCCAAGTCACGGTTCAAACCGATGATCTTGGTTTCATCACCATTTCCTTCATGATCCAACACGAATTCATCACCTTAACTCTTGATCAATACGGTCAAATCCTCCAAATTCCTTTTAGAGGTCAAGCCGTTTTCACAAATGAGTGGGACCTCGAATCTCTTCATCGTTGTCGACCAACCTTTGGTCCATATCTTTCCGACATTCCTCATCCCGACAAAATTCGTTAACTCCTTGGGTTGCAGCGTGCCACTACCACCGAAAAATAAAATCCAAAAATGTCGAAATCTCTTCAAATCAAATTCTTCTCAAAGAATTAGGCCCCAACATGAAGCATTGGGAAGAACTCATTCGTGAGAATGCGTTCGGTACTGGAGGACACCGGGACCATCTCCCGGCGTGCCTTGCTCACATGTTGTATTGTATCGTTGTTGAGCAACCATACAATTTGGCCTACTTCTTTATCAAACGAATTGAGTGCGCAAGGAAAACTCCAAAAGCAAATATCCCTTATGGAATGTTCCTCACTCGTCTCTATCGTCATGTTATCGAGCACTACCCCGATCTTGACGATAGCATCTATGAGTCCATCTATCCCACCTTGCGTCCTCTCGCTCTAAAACAAACTCGACGAACTCGTAGTGACAAGGGAAAATCTCTTAGTCATAGTTTTCACGGTTCATCATCTCGACTAGACGATGAAGATGAGGGGGAAAGCACCCATGGTGTTAGTACCCCTTCGTTCAACGAGTTCGTTGACAATCTAGATGATCTCGACTATCCCGAGTATACAACCCCATCTCCTAGCGATCAAACAAACGAAATAATTCATGAATGAACAACCGAGGTGCTTAGACGACAAAAGAGTTTGCATGAAAAAGTTCGAGGTGGCTTCAAATCCATTGGGAAGACGTTGAAGAGCATGTTCAGGAAGAAAAAGAGATGATGGAGATTTATTTATGCTAGTTGAACAATTTTTGTTATGTGATATTTAATCTTGGATATTTATGTGCTACTTGTCCGATTTATATTCGGAAGTTCGTGTAACTTCTTGGATAATTGCTTGATGATTGTTTAGGTTGTTAACATTGCTTAGTTATGTTTAATATATGCTTATGATTGCATGTTTTATAGCTTAATCTATATATATGTTTGCATTATTAGCTTATATTTATATATATATGTAACATGTATGCTTTCTAATTGATCAAAACCAATGTGAAATGTCCAAATAGAGCTTGCTGCAAACACAAAACAGAAAATAGCATTTTTCCAGAAAAATTTTGAAAATTTTTGTTTTCTGGGTCGTCAGATGGGCGGCCCCCTTAATTCATCAGGGGTGGCCCCCTTAAATTTAAGGGGACCGGCCTGTATTTAAGGGGGCCGGCCACCCATACAGTATTTTCTACTGTTTTCTTTTGCATCTTGTGACTCCTTTTGCTAGTCTCAGCTACCATTTCCCTTTAACCCTAAACTGATTTTAGAATCTAACCACTTATTTTCAAATTAATTCCATTTCTAAACATGTTTTCATACTATATAATCCCCATGCATGTTTAATTCACACTCCATCATCAAACTTCATCCTTCCACCATGTCATCACCAAGAACCACAAACTCAAACAATGCCAAGAAACAAAAACTTGTCATTATTCCACCAAAACAACTCTTCATTGACCTCACTAATGAAGATAACACCACTCCATCACCTCAACATCAATGCTCATCTCCTAGTCCACCTAATGCACCCTCAAAAACACCTTCCACAAATGGAACCTCTACTTCCTCCATACCATCAACATCATCCATCAATGACTATATCAACTCTCATCTATCACCTCCACCAAGGGTACCACCACCACCACCTACCATTGAAGATGCATCTCTTGACATCACCCTTTCACTATCACCCATCACACCTCTTGATGCAAACCTCCAATCACCACCAATCAACCCACCAAATTTCAATCCCATCCCATGGAGCTTACTTGAAGCCCATGGGGACACATGCCTTTGTTGCATTCATAACCGAACAATCATCTTCGGTCTAAGAGATGAGATGTTCTACATGTTTTCACACATTGAAAACGTGTTCCATCAACTACACACCACAACTACACATCACCATCATCACCATCTCCATGTTCCCCATCATTCCCACAAAATTAAACATGTTTAATGTTTTGGAAATAAAATTTCAAAAACCATTTTGGAGGCAAGCTCTAGGAGGTCTTTCATATTAGAGCTTTGGTTTATTTTTATTTATGCTTGTATGCCTTCAAGGCTTTTGTTATTTGCACTACTTGTTTCATTAATGTGTTTCTTGATGTAATGTTTGTTGTACTCCTTTGATATTAAATGATTATGGTTATGGTTAATTTCTCTTCTTGCATGCTATATACATATATATTGCTTATCCGCTAAATATTTTTTGCAAGAATTTCATATCTCGATTCATTCTTTGACCTCACAACGAGGGGGAGTATACATCAAGGGGGAGCTCTTAACTAATCGGGATAACCTTTTTGATGCTAACAAAAAGGGGGAGAATTGATATAAACTCACGAAATACTTGTATATATATACTAATTTACGTTTTAATGAGTTTAGATTTCGTAATCATCAAAAAGGGGGAGATTGTTGACATAAATAATGCATAAAAACGTTATTTATATTTTTCGATATCTCTACATTTTGACGATCACAAAATGTAAAATCATTTAACGTAAGATTACTACGTAAACAAGTATTAAGCTAGTTTATATCATTTTATCCAACTTAATCACTTAAGGTATGAATAAACAAGTGCTTAATACATCTCATGATCAAAGGGGTATTTAATTAATTATTACAAAGTTTATTTAATAATATAAACATATTATATATTTTTGAAAAACACTTTTGGTAATAAAAGAAAATGTTTAAATCATACTAAATATATGAATTCAAATTTTTAACCAAAATCAGTTAGTTTTTCACCAAATAAAATTTCTCCACTAAAAGACAGAAAATCTGGCCGTTACAGCTGGGTGGCCCCCTTAATTATAAGGGGCGGCCCCCTTAATTTTAAGGGGGCCGGCCATGAATTAAGGGGGCCGGCCACGCTCCCCTGTCAAATTCTGTCAGAAATTTTCTCCTATGAATACCACCTCAAACCTGGTATTTTTCTCACCTTTTGCACGAAAATTTTCAGATCTAAATTTCTCTAAACATCTTCTAAAACCCTTTGATCATTAGATTATTAATCCTTGTTTCAAGTGATTCAATCCCTTCTCATCCATCCTCATCCAAAGTGCAAAAGAAGAATACTCCTTCAACAACCAAGTTTAAGAAGTATTGTAGATTAGTTGTGTACATTGTGTATATTATTTGTGTAGTTGTGTTATGCTTGTGATAAGTAGTTTTAGGAGAAGTAGAAGTTATGTAGAGAAGAAGAAGTTGTGAAGTGATGTGAAGTAGTGAAGAAGGTGTGGTGTGTACTAGTAGTGAAGAAGTTGTGAAGAGTCGTGAGATTGGTTCTAGCTAGGATTAGAACCCGACATCTAGCTTTGTGTCGTTAAGCCGGTGTAAGCGAAAGTTGTGTAAGGTTTCTCCGCCACAAGGGAGTTTGTTGACATAGTGAAGAAAACTCTCGAGTAGGTGACTCGGGGAGTGGAGTAGGAACAAGGAAGGTTACCTTGTAGCCGAACCACTATAAATTCTTGTGTTGTGGTTTGATCTTTCCAAATCTTTACTTTCATTACTTATTTACTTATACCATATTTGCTTAGTTAGTTAGTAACTATATAATTGTTCATATAGTGCAAGTATTGAATTTACATAAACTAGAATCGAAGTTTTTAAAACAAACTTGTTTTTATAAATTTTTTAAAACGGACGTAAAACTATTCAACTCCCCTTCTAGTTTTCCTCAGAATTGTTTCGACCTTAGCTCTAGTGGTAGAGATTTGTGTAACTGCCAAGCCTATGTTAGAATACATTCTATGACTGTACGTTGAGTGATCAACCCGAAATTAACACTTAGATTAGGAGAGTGTTTGTTCCAGTTTTGTGAGGTGTTCGGCTTTGATATATTCTAGCATAGGAAGTTTTTAAATTCATATTCTCCAGTTTCTTGGGGAATATCTTTTTGAAGATTATTCTAATAGGGTCGACTTGAGGGCAAGTAGAGTTCAAGTGGGGGGATATTTGATGACGTCAAATTTACCCATAATTTAAGTGTTAATTTCCCCCTAAAATGCTCATCTTTTCTATTCATATGAAGAATATATACTCTTATTTCTTCCTATTTTGGTTTTAGGGTAAAGATGAGTAAAAGAAAGAACATACGCGGAAATGGAAGGACTTAAGAGCAAATACATGGAAATTATGGATTCTGCACACACTACGGCGTAGAGGTTCATCCACCTACACCATAGCAAGGGTTTATGAAGACTACGGCGTAGCCCATTCCATGGCTACGGCGTAGAAGTCCACTAAAGGGTACTACGGAATAGCAACTCTCCACCTACAGCGTAGTCCCAATTTGAGGCAGTGAAGAACTAACGAGGCCAAGGAAGAAGCTACAACGTAGTAACCCTAGCAACTACGCCGTAGAAGCATCTAAAGAAGAAACTACACCCGTAGCACTTGATCAAGCTACGGCATAGTCCAGATTTACAAAGGCTATGGTGTAGCAACTCAATCAGCTACGCCGTAGCAAAGTCGGGCCTATAAATACCAGCCCTAATTCGGAGTTATTCATTCACTTTTCACCACACAGAAGTTGGGAGAAACTCAGGGAGCAGGAGGAACGAAGTTCTAGCCTCATTGAAGTCATTTCCATGGGAGGATTCACACACCAATCATAAGTTTATTGATTCCTTTCTTGTATTCAATTCATGTTTAGATTTGTATTAATTCAACATTGCTTTACTGCAAATATGAATATGAGTGGTTAAACACCTCTTGGTGTTAGCCTAGTTATGAAATTGTTGTTATTGTTGTGATTTAGTTTTCTACGCATCTATTGTCAATTGTTTGTATACTTTCATGGCGAGTCTTAGGACACTCTAGTTCCCATAGTGTTGAGCGTTGGTTGTTCCTTAGAGGCTTGTGGAATTAACCCTAGGAAGCAAGCTGATAGGGATGTGACTTGGTGATAGCAATATCACTATACATGTGCGAATTAACCCTAGGACCACCTACCAATGCGATACGCTTAACGGAATTAGAGGGGGTGTAAGATCTGACCATGCCGCATCTCACTAGACTTGTCCATGTTAATAGAGGAGCTTATTGACTCTTACATCTTCGTAGGTTCACGCCAACCGATGAACCCACGCACTTACAATAGTCGTGGATAGGACAAGGTATAAGATAGATTTAGGTGATTTAACCCTCTGATCCTAAATGAATGTAACCCCCAGACGATATGATAGGATGCACTTATAGAAAACTAATCATAATAATAACAAGAGTAGTAATTAGGTTAGTACTATCTCTCTCTACCGATCTTTCTCTATTTAATTTACTTGCATTGTTATTTACATTTCTTAGCTAATTAATCTTTCAACTCATAAACCCCCTTTTACACGTGACACTAAACTTAGGTAAACTCCACACACTTAGCTCTTTGGACGACCTCGGCTTTACCAACTAGCTATATCTCACACGACCGGGTACACTGCCCGTTAGTGCATTAGGTAGACCTTAGGTAAATGAGACACTTTATAAATATTAAAACCTGGTCGGTAAAACCTGCATCATCTCTCTTTTGGTAAAAGTACATCTTTTACTGTAAAAACTCTGATGAATAAATGAACGATAACATCTTTTTCAAAAAAAGTCTCTTTTCGAGTCGTTTTCTATATCTTGTCTTTGTTTCCATGAAGTAATACCCCAAACACTAAATCCGCTGCGAACAGTAAAAAATGGGGGTGTTACAGTCTTCAAATTCATCTAGGTATGATATTACAGCGCATCTGTCTAGAATGATGCGGTGTATCTTCTAGCTTTCGGTGGACTTTTCCATCTTGATCATTTTGCTCCATATTTCGTCCAAAATCGCCAAGTTTCACCAACTGCTATTTTTTACCTGAGAATTACTAATGTAAACAATTAAGTATCTATTATCATATAAAATATAATAAAACAAGTCAATTATATAGGACAAATGATGACAATATAATGTATTTATTTTGTAGAACAGTAGGGGGGGGGGGTGAATACGGTTTCTTCGACTTTTTATATGTTTAAAAACTTTAAGTCTCGAAGAAGAACCAAGTGGTTAATAATACAACAACCACAACAACAATCACAACCAAAGTATATAAAGCGAGTAAAGAGACACCACGATATATACTGGTTCCGGATGGGGGGTTTATACCATCCGTACGTCCAGTTGCAAATCCACGACACAGATACTATTACACTAGTATAATCCTTTCGGTGGACTATAAACCGTTACAATTCACTCCACCAATATTCAACAATATTGTAATACCTAAGATTTTAAAACATGTAAAAAGACCAAAATACCCATACATCTAAAAAAATAAAAAACCCTTAATAAATACCTAAACAATATCAAGTAATCCCTAATAAATACAATTAATTTATATGAACTAAAATACTTAGAAAACTAAAGTAAAATATGAAAACCATTTTATTGTGACATGAATATTTTTATTTGGGCCATTTTCTTTTAAATTATAAACAATAATTATAAAGTGAGCCAAGTAAACTTTAGCCCAACAATTGAACCAATGTAAATTTTTGGATCACTAGGCCCATTCGAACCATGCACATGATATAAGGGATCCGGTTATTCTTGTTTTGCACCATTCGACTAAGAAAAAAAATAAACGAAACCCTAAGCTATTCCAAAAACTTTCGGTGTTCTATTTTGCTGTTATTCGATCTCTAGCTAGGACCAAGGGTTGTGGTTCTTGCTTATTGTCCTCCATTCAGTTCAACAAGTTCGGTATCATTTAAATATATTTTGCTTCTTGTTTCTTTGATGATTAAATGCATGTACACTATTTAAAAACCTTAAACAACCTATATAAAATCATTCTAGTATATATATGTGTATGAATTTATAAATCATTATCGAGCTAAATATTAGATGAAAAGTTGTGTTGGATTTCTTTGCATGTCGAACTGTATAGAATCAATAAAGGATTTGTTTTTGACTTTGTATTATGTGAACAATAGTTATATATAGATTATGTGAAGGGTTGTTGAGGTCATGTCAGGTAAGTAGGAAAAGAGAAAAAGTAAAGAAGAAGCATGCATAAATCTTATATACATATACATATATGTCGATCTAACTTAAACATGTACATGTATGTATGATATAAATTAAAAGCATATGTAGATTGAAAATAGTAGTTACTGTCGAGACATAGAAACACGTGGGGTTGTGTATTGAATTCTTTTGCATGTCGAATCACATATTTAGAACATATAAGATTTGAGTGTTGTGTTGCGTATAAAGGTGAATAAGGTTTGTAGTGTGTCAATAGAAAAAGAGTATAATAAGGGTGTGTTAGTTTTCAGTAATTGATTAGAGAGTGAAAACATATAAAAATAAAAGGTGCGTTGGGTCTTCAGTAAACAAAAGGGTGCGTTGGCATGTAATCAACCAGGGTGTGTTTGTGTGGTTTTAGTTCGACAAGGGACAAATAAATAAATAAAATAAAGATAAAGTGGTGTATTTGCTTAAGAATAACGAAGTCGGGTTATAAAATCTTGGGTCGTCGCGCCATAAATATTAAGGTCATGTGTACATTAATAAATTATATAAAATAATTTATTTGACTTTTAATATTAAATTTTGATAATTTACATTTTAGACCCTTAGCTTATAATATTGACACTCTAAAACCTAAACTATTATATTGGTCATTTTATACCTTAATTATTATTTAATCGTTATTAAATTACTATTTCGGAGAAGTTACTAAATATGAAAAGGTTACCAAAAACACAAAAAGAAACCAAAAAGAGGAAATCTAATTAAAATTAGCTTATTAGTAATACATGATTATTTGTTCGTATAGGTTCGGTGAAGCGGGAGTGATCTATTTGGCTTGACTTGTCTGTTTCTCTTTGCTTGCTTTGAATAAGGTACAGATATTCTGACCTTTTCAGTAAAGGTTTCTCATGATCTCTTTTCATTTGCTATCTTTCATTCTGTTTAGGGTTCCCTATGCCATTGCTATGAAACCCTATTTTATTTCTGAACCTTTTCTGTGATGAACCTTTGTTATCTGAACCTTCTGATTTGGACTTTCTGATTTGACTTCTGATTTGGACCTTATGATATGAACCTCTGATATGTATTTCTGATCTGACCATTATGATGACCTATAATCTGTGTCATTTATGACATTCTGTTTGACCTATTCTAGTTTGACACCCGAGCCAAAGTTTGTTTCACTAGGCATGGGGGTTCCATGTCCGTGTCAGTGATGCACCTCTGACATGACTCTAGGGCAGTGGAGTGATGTTCTGCCACGTCCCCTTATCTGTTATATGTTATGAGCTCAATTATCTGTTTATTATGGCCAATATTATTTCTATGGGGGCGTATGGATGCATCCTAGATCTGTTTCTGTTATCTGTTATCTGTATCTGGTGATTGATGCTGCGTGCATGCACGTCCTTCACAACTCTAGTAGGTCTCCCATACATATGCTGGTTTATGTGTGATTATGACTATGATTATTATTATGATGAAGGCATTATTATGAAGGCATTATATCTGTTTCTGGGCTCGTGGTTGATGACTAACCCTTACCTTATCTTTTATTACTATTTCATACTTACCTTTGATTACATTCTATTGTTTCCTTTATACCTTATTCAGTATTCATTTATGTTTCATTATTACTTCTTTGTTATATCTGTTCACTGGGCTTTTAAGTTCAGCCGCGTTTTCTTTTCTTCCGTGGCAGGTATCTAAGCTAGGAGCTGGGGTTGCTTATGGGTTTGAGTGCTGAGTGGACTTACCTTAGAGATCTTAGCTTTGGACTTTGGATATGATGTTTTAGACATTATTATTTTTCGTTATTTCTGTTGGATATTTTCCGTTTAGAATTCATGTAACTCTGTTGGTTGTCTCTTTCATTTGGAACTATGCTTGTTAAGTCATGTTGACTTACTCTTTGGTTGTTTATGATATGACTTCCGTTTGTTTATGCTTTTGTATACTCTGATATGACACCATTGTTGTGACACTTTTACCCTTGTCGGGTTGGGGTGTTACAATTTATGGTATCAGAGCCAGGTTTAACGACGGAGGTTTCCGAACCTTAGAGCTTAGGCTATGACCTGTGAGGATTGGGTAGACATTAGGCTTCCTTCTGCGTACTTTGCTTTCATTATCTATCTTGTTTCGTTTTGCTAACTTTTTTTCAACTCATTCAGATGGTGGCCACACGCAGAAATGGTGAAGGGGATGGTCCTGATTTTGAGGCCATGATCAATGCTGCTCTGGCCAATGCTCTCCCTAACCTTTCCACCGAACTCAGGACCCAGATTTACAATGATATTCGAAATGGCGCGGGTTCATCAGGTGGTAGTGGTGGTGGTGGTGGTCCACCTACCATAATTTCTGGTTGGATTAAGGAGTTTAACAAGCTGAGACCACTTGCTTTCTGATCTGCTGCTACCTCCGCTGAAGCAGAAGATTGGATAACTCACATGGAGATGGTGTTTAAAGTTCTAGGATGACCTGATAACTTTAAGACCCGTTTGGCTGCGTTCAAATTAGAAGGGGATGCTCTAAGCTGGTGGACAGCTCATCTTAGGACTCAGGCAGGAGGAGATGCATATGCTGATACATGTACTTGGGCTACTTTCCGTGAGATTTTCTATAACCGGTATTTCCCTGTGTCTGAGCAGCAGAGGTATGAAAGGGAATATGGGTCTATCTATCAGTTGGACAAGGAGAATTCTGGGGATTATATGCAGAGGTTTATGAGGTTGGTGAGTTTTGTTGGGCCTATTGCTGGTGACGCTCAGAGACAGGCCAGGCATTTCAAGTGGGGGTTGAAGAGATGGATTCTTGATCGGATTGTCAATAATGAGTATGCTGATGTTTCACAGGTTTGTGCTGCAGCCCGTAATATTGAATTGCTGCATGACAGTGGGAATTCTAACAAGAGGGACAGGGATGGTAACCGGATTCAGCATAGGGGACAGGGTAATCAGGAGTACAGGGGTCGGTCTGACCAGGTTCAGGAGTACAGAGGTCGATCTGACCAGGGTCAGAGTTACAGAGGTCAGCATGACAGGCGTCAAGAGCAGAAGGGTCACGATTACAGAGCTTCTAACAGGTCGGGTAATGATCGTCAGGGTTATCAGGGTAACAACAACAGGCAATGGAAGGATCAGACGGCTAGGGGAAATCAACAGGGTCGTCATTCGGGTTCTTCTAGTCAGCAGAAGCCTGTTGAGGCCTTACCTCCTCCACCTCTCTGTACCACTTGTGGTAAGGCTCACCCGGGCCCATGTTTTAAAGCTACAGGTGGTTGCTTTGCTTGTGGTTCCATTTCTCACAAGATCAAAGATTGCCCTAAGAGGAATCCTACGGTGCCTGGGAACTACATCAAGCCACCTCCTACTTCTGGACGCGTTTATTCTACCACTCGTGAGCAGGCAGAACGCACTTCAGGTACCATCACCGGAATTCTCTACATTGATAATCATACTGTTTTCACTTTATTTGATACCGGTGCCACACATTCTATTATATCTGTAACATTTGCAAAGAAACTGAATATGATCCCTACGCCATTAACAAATCAATTATCCATATCAACACCTATGAAAAACCATATGCTCATTAATCATGAATACGTTAACTGCCCTCTACGTTTTGATGATCGTATCCGTCCTGCAAATCTGTTACCACTTGACATGGTCGACTTTGATGTGATTCTGGGCATGGACTGGTTGTCTACTCATCGAGCTTCCTTAGACTGCTATGCTAGAACCGTAATCTTTGGTAACCGACATCATCCTGAATTTGTTTATCACGGTTCCCAACCCCTTAAGTCTGTTAAGCTTATTTCTGCTATGAAGGCACGTACCTTGATTTCTCATGGGTGCCAAGGTTTTCTGGCTTCTGTTAAGGACACATCTTCGGACAGTCCTAATATTGAAAGTCTTTCAGTTGTTCGTGAATTTTCTGATGTTTTTCCGGATGAACTTCCTGGACTTCCTCCGCCTAGAGAGATTGAGTTTGGCATTGAGTTAATACCAGGTGCTGAACCTATTTCAAAGGCTCCGTATCGTATGGCACCTGTTGAACTGAAAGAGTTAAAAGAACAGTTGCAAGAGTTGTTGGAAAATGGTTTTATTCGTCCCAGTGTTTCTCCGTGGGGAGCTCCGGTTCTATTTGTAAAGAAGAAGGACGGGAGTATGCGGTTATGCGTTGACTATCGTGAGCTGAATCGTATTACTATCCGGAACCGCTATCCTCTTCCGCGAATTGATGACTTATTTGATCAACTGCAAGGGGCCAAATTCTTTTCTAAGATTGATCTGAGATCTGGATACCATCAACTGCGTGTAAAGGAGCAAGATGTTCCTAAAACTGCTTTCCGTACCCGATATGGTCATTATGAATTTCTGGTTATGCCATTTGGTCTGACTAATGCTCCTGCAGTGTTTATGGATCTGATGAACCGGGTTTTCCACGAATATCTTGATAAGTTCGTCATCGTTTTCATTGATGATATTTTGGTGTACTCTAAGTCGGCAGAAGAACACGAGCAACATTTACGTATTGTTTTGGGGATTCTGAGGCAGCAGAAGTTGTATGCAAAATTTTCAAAGTGTGAGTTCTGGCTAAACCAGGTTGCTTTCCTTGGTCATATTGTGTCAGCAGATGGGATTACTATGGACCCGTCTAAGGTTGAGGCTATCACCAAGTGGCCAAGACCGACCACTGTGACTGAAATCAGGAGTTTTCTGGGATTGGCTGGTTACTACAGGCGTTTTGTTGAAGGGTTTTCTAAGATTGCTTCACCTTTAACTCAGTTGATGCGGAAAGGTGAGAAGTTTGTATGGACAGATGAACGGGAGGAAAGTTTTGAAGAGTTGAAACGGAGATTGGTGTCTGCTCCTATTTTGGCTCTTCCATCTGGTTCTGGAGGTTTTCAGATCTACAGTGATGCTTCAAAGAAAGGTTTGGGCTGTGTTTTGATGCAACATGGGAAGGTGATCGCTTATGCTTCGAGGCAACTAAAACCTTATGAGGAAAATTACCCAACACATGATCTGGAATTGGCTGCTGTTGTGTTTGCATTAAAAATCTGGAGACATTACTTGTATGGCGAATCATGTGATATCTTCACTGATCACAAGAGTCTCAAATACATCTTTACTCAGAAGGAGCTTAACATGAGGCAAAGAAGATGGTTAGAGCTTCTAAAAGATTATGACACTAATATCCAGTACCATCCGGGCAAGGCTAATGTAGTAGCTGATGCACTTAGTCGGAAATCTGGTATGATAGCGAGTATTGAGATCGAACCCAGAATTCTTAATGATCTGGAACGTTTGGACGTTGAACTATGTGCGCGAGGTTTTGGCGGATACTGGGCTAGTATGAAGGTAGAGTCCAACCTTATGTTACAGATTAAAGAAGCTCAGAAGGATGACGGTGAACTGTGGGCTATAGTACAGAATGTTGAAGAGGGTAAGCAGACTGAGTTTAGAGTTGATGATGATGGAGTTGTGTGGTATGAAGATAGGCTTTGTGTTCCTAATGATCCGGTACTTCGTGAGAAAGTCATGACAGAAGCTCATAGTTCTCCTTTCACTATTCATCCAGGTTCTACTAAGATGTACAGAGATTTGAAACAGTACTTTTGGTGGAATGGTATGAAACAAGATGTGGCTACGTTCGTGTCGAAGTGTATGATCTGTCAGCAGGTTAAGATTGAACATCAGAGGGCTAGTGGATTGTTACAGCCGTTAGAGATTCCGACTTGGAAGTGGGATGAGATATCCATGGATTTTGTGACTGGGTTACCTCTGACTAAGAAAAGACATGATGCGATTTGGGTGGTCGTTGATCGGCTAACCAAGTCGGCTCATTTCTTACCAATTCGGAAGGATTATGGTATTGGTAAATTGGCGGAGATATTTCAGCAGGAGATTGTTAGGCTTCATGGTACTCCGGCATCTATTGTGTCTGACAGAGATCCGCGGTTTACTTCTCGTTTCTGGAGGGGTTTGCAGAAAGCTTGGGGAACTCGTCTTAAATTCAGTACAGCATTTCATCCGCAAACAGATGGTCAGTCAGAGAGAACCATTCAGACTTTGGAGGATATGCTCAGGGCTTGTGCTTTAGAATGGACGGGTAGTTGGGATGAATATATATGCTTAGTGGAGTTTGCCTACAACAACAGTTGGCATGCTAGCATTAAGGCAGCACCTTTTGAACTTCTGTATGGAAGGAAATGTAGAGCACCTATCTGTTGGGACGAAGTAGGTGAACGTTTGATTGAAGGTCCGGAATTGATTGAGATTACTAATGAGAAAGTGGCTGTTGCTAAGGAGAAGCTGAAAGAGGCTAGGTCTCGACAGAAGAGTTATGCTGATAAGCATCGTCGTGACCTCGAGTTTAATGTTGGAGATCGGGTATTTCTGAAGGTATCTCCGTTTCGTGGGGTTAAACGTTTTGGGATCAAGGGCAAGCTCAGTCCTCGATTCATTGGTCCGTTTGAAATTTTGGAACGTGTTGGAGAAGTTTCTTATCGTTTAGCTCTGCCTCCTCAGTTATCGCATGTTCATGATGTTTTCCATGTATCTCCTCTGAGGGGATACAACTATCATCCGTTGCACATTGTATCTTATCCATTTGATCAGATTCAGCCTGATATGTCTTTGCCTGAGGAACCTGAGGCTATTTTAGATCGGCAAGAAAGAGTCATGAGAAACAAAGTCATTCCGTTTGTAAAGATTCTTTGGAGGAATCATCCAGAGCGTGAAGCTACCTGGGAAACCGAAGAGTCGATGCGAACCAGCTATCCTCATTTCTTTTCGTAGTCTGGTATGTTTTTGTTTTGTTTTCCTTCTGTTTCATTTCAATTTTCGCGGACGAAAATTTCTTTTTAGAGGGGAAGAAGTTGTAATACCTAAGATTTTAAAATGTGTAAAAAGACCAAAATACCCCTACATCTAAAAAAAACCCCTTAATAAATACCTAAACAATATCAAGTAATCCCTAATAAATACAATTAATATTATATGAACTAAAATACTTAGAAAACTAAAGTAAAATATGAAAACCATTTTATTGTGACATGAATATTTTTATTTGGGCCATTTTCTTTTAAATTATAAACAATAATTATAAAGTGAGCCAAGTAAAATTTACCCAACAATTGAACTAATGTAAATTTTTGGATCACTAGGCCCATTCGACCCATGCACATGATATAAGGGATCCGGTTATTCTTGTTTTGCACCATTCGACTAAGAAAAAATAAACGAAACCCTAAGCTATTCCAAAAACTTTCGGTGTTCTATTTTGCTGCTATTCGATCTCTAGCTAGGACCAAGGGTTGTGGTTCTTGCTTATTGTCCTCCATTCAGTTCAACAAGTTCGGTATCATTTAAATATATTTTGCTTCTTGTTTCTTTGATGATTAAATGCATGTACACTATTTAAAAACCTTAAGCAATCTATATAAAATCATTCTAGTATATATATGTGTATGAATTTATAAATCATTATCGAGCTAAATATTAGATGAAAAGTTGTGTTGGATTTCTTTGCATGTCGAACTGTATAGAATCAATAAAGGATTTGTTTTTGACTTTGTATTATGTGAACAATAGTTATATATAGATGATGTGAAGGGTTGTTGAGGTCATGTCACGTAAGTAGGAAAAGAGAAAAAGTAAAGAAGAAGCATGCATAAATCTTATATACATATACATATATGTCGATCTAACTTAAACATGTACATGTATGTATGATATAAATTAAAAGCATATGTAGATTGAAAATAGTAGTTACTGTCGAGACATAGAAACACGTGGGGTTGTGTATTGAATTCTTTTGCATGTCGAATCACATATTTAGAACATATAAAATTTGAGTGTTGTGTTGCGTATAAAGGTGAATAAGGTTTGTAGTGTGTCAATAGAAAAAGAGTATAATAAGGGTGTGTTAGTTTTCAGTAATTGATTAGAGAGTGAAAACATATAAAAATAAAAGGTGCGTTGGGTCTTCAGTAAACAAAAGGGTGCGTTGGCATGTAATCAACCAGGGTGTGTTTGTGTGGTTTTAGTTCGACAAGGGACAAATAAATAAATAAAATAAAGATAAAGTGGTGTATTTGCTTAAGAATAACGAACTCGGGTTATAAAATCTTGGGTCGTCGCGCCATAAATATTAAGGTCATGTGTACATTAATAAATTATATAAAATAATTTATTTGACTTTTAATATTAAATTTTGATAATTTACATTTTAGACCCTTAGCTTATAATATTGACACTCTAAAACCTAAATTATTATATTGGTCATTTTATACCTTAATTATTATTTAATCGTTATTAAATTACTATTTCGGAGAAGTTACTAAATATGAAAAGGTTACCAAAAACACAAAAAGAAACCAAAAAGAGGAAATCTAATTAAAATGAGCTTATTAGTAATACATGATTATTTGTTCGTATAGGTTCGGTGAAGCGGGAGTGATCTATTTGGCTTAACTTGTCTATGTTTGCATTAAAAATCTGGAGACATTACTTGTATGGTGAATCATGTGATATCTTCACTGATCACAAGAGTCTCAAATACATCTTTACTCAGAAGGAGCTTAACATGAGGCAAAGAAGATGGTTAGAGCTTCTCAAAGATTATGAAACTAATATCCAGTACCATCCGGGCAAGGCTAATGTCGTAGCTGATGCACTCAGTCGGAAATCTGGTATGATAGCGAGTATTGAGATCGAACCCAGAATTCTTAGTGATCTGGAACGTTTGGACGTTGAACTATGTACGCGAGGTTTTGGCGGATACTGGGCTAGTATGAAGGTAGAGTCCAACCTTATGTTACAGATTAAAGAAGCTCAGAAGGATGACGGTGAACTGTGGGCTATAGTACAGAATGTTGAAGAGGGTAAGCAGACTGAGTTTAGAGTTGATGATGATGGAGTTGTGTGGTATGAAGATAGGCTTTGTGTTCCTAATGATCTGTTACTTCGTGAGAAAGTCATGACAGAAGCTCATAGTTCTCCTTTCACTATTCATCCAGGTTCTACTAAGATGTACAGAGATTTGAAATAGTACTTTTGGTGGAATGGTATGAAACAAGATGTGGCTACTTTTGTGTCGAAGTGCATGATCTGTCAGCAGGTCAAGATTGAACATCAGAGAGCTAGTGGGTTGTTACAGCCGTTAGAGATTCCGACTTGGAAGTGGGATGAGATATCCATGGATTTTGTGACTGGTTTACCTCTGACTAAGAAAAGACATGATGCGATTTGGGTGGTCGTTGATCGGCTAACCAAGTCGGCTCATTTCTTACCAATTCGGAAGGATTATGGTATTGGTAAATTGCCGGAGATATTTCGGCAGGAGATTGTTAGGCTTCATGGTACTCCGGCATCTATTGTGTCTGACAGAGATCCGCGGTTTACTTCTCGTTTCTGGAGGGGTTTGCAGAAAGCTTGGGGAACTCGTCTTAAATTCAGTACAGCATTTCATCCGCAAACAGATGGTCAGTCAGAGTAGACAAGTTAAGCCAAAATGATCACTCCCGCTTCACCGAACCTATACGAACAAATTAATCCATGTATATACCTACATAAGCTCATTTTAATTAGTATTTCCTCTTTTTTGGTTTCTTTTTGTGTTTTTGGTAACCTTTTTCAATTTAGTAAGCTTCTCCGATAATAGTAACTTTAATAAAGATTAAAACATAATACATTACAGGTATAAAATGACCATATGAATAATGTTAGGTTTAGAGTGTCAATATATATAAGCAAGGGTCTAAAAATGTAAAATTATCAGAATAATTTAATATAAAAGTCAAATAAATTTTTTCATATAAAATTTATCATAATCGTACACATGACCTTAATAATTATGCGCGACGACCCAAGATTTAATAACCGGAGTTCGTTATTCTTAAGGCAAAATACCCCACTTATCTTCATTTATATTTATTTTATTTGTCCCTTGTCGAACTAAAACCACACAAACACACCTGGTTGATTACATGGCCAACGCACCCTTTTGTATTACTGAAACCCAACCGCACTTTTATTTATTATATGTTTTCATCTCTTAATCAAATTACTAAAACTAACACCTTATTATACCTCTTTTTCTATTGACACACTACAAACCCCTTATCACACTTTATAACGGCAACACAGACACTCAAATCTTATATGCTTCGTAAATACTGTGTTCGACATGCAAAAGAACTTCAATACACACAACCCCACAGTGTTTCTATGTCCAGACAGTAACTACTATATTTCAATCTCTTCTTT
>LBNU01006055.1:29625-48361 GCA_014162995.1 Artemisia annua | reverse complement strand
TAGTTCAGAAGAGATCTCAACTAGTGAATTTGAAACTTGCTCAGAAGAAAACACATCTAGTAATGAGGAACCCACTAGTCCAACACCTCCTGAGTATAAGAAAGATGAGGGGTATCATGCAGTTCCTTATGCCACTGGAAGTTTTCAGCTACCTAGGACAGATGTCTCTTGTTTTGGAGTAGACAATTTAGAGTTTAGGAAAATGCTTAAAAGTCAATCTAATTCAAGTCCATCTGAAGAAAAAGTTGAGAATCCTAAGAATGATCACAATAAAAGGAATGTTAGGGATTCAGGATGTGAAAACAATGATAGAAGGTTTAATAAAGTCTTTTCAAAACAAGCAGTACGTTCAAACTTTTCTCAAAGAACTGCTAGTCATTCAGCAGTACCTTCAAGAAATACCTTTCAAAATACTGCTAACTTTAGAAAACCTTTTAATCATTCATCTAGAAGTCATGATAGTTTTGGCCATAGAACTCAAAGTAGAGGATCTGGGATGATGAATCAAAAATTATGTTTTGTTTGTTATATTCCTACTCACTTGATTAAAGATTGTAACTTTCACTCAGAATATTTAATTCAATATCCAAAGACCAAATCTGCTAACCATAGGCCAAAAGAGACTAAACCAGTTTGGAACTATTTAAGTAGGGTCAACCATAGTACTTTCACAAAAGACTATAGGTACCCTCACCAGAAAAGACCTTTTTCCAAACCACCAGTACGTCAAGGCAACACTTTTCAAAGTACTAGCAAGCCAAAAACAGTACCTTCTCAAAGTACTGTTAGGAAGTTTTCACCCAATCAAGGTACTGCTAGTGTAAGACCAAGGAGATCCAGTTACACTCAATCTAGAAGGCCTTACACCTCAAATAGAGTACCTAAACCAAAGAGCTCAAAACAAAGTGTTAAAACCATGTGGGTTAAGAAAGAAAGTATTGATGGGGGAAAAACAGTACCTTCAGAACGTGTGGGTGAAAAAGAAAATTTTGTTGTAAAAGAAAGTTATGTTGAAAACACAGAACAAGTTTTGGAACAAAAGAAAGTAATTGATCATGTTTACAAAAACAGTGAAGATTACATACTCAAAGAATTTAAGTATGTCTCTCCACAAAGGGAACACAAGTCAGTAATGGCTTGGGTTCCTAAAAGAAACTTTCTCATTCTTGTGCAGGACAACCCAGAAGAGGAGCTTAAAGATCATTTAATTATTGATAGTGGTTGCTCTGGAAGCGTGACAGGAGACAAGGAACTACTGTCAGATTTTAAGACATATAATGAAGGAAGAGTTGCTTTTGGAGATGATCCTGAAGGAGGAAGAATTATTGGCAAAGGAACTATCAAGACAGGATGTATTGATTTTGAGAATGTTCGTTATGTGAAGGAGCTTAAGTTCAATCTTTTGTCAGTATCTCAGATTTATGACAAGAAGCACCCTGTGTTATTCACTGACACAAAATGTCTTATTCTCTCTCCTGAGTTTAAGTTTGTAGATGATCACTTGGTAACACTGAGAGCACCAAGAACCAATGATGTGTATAGTATTAATTTGAAGAATATCAACTCTACTGAAAGAGCAACATGTTTAGTAGCAAAGGCAACACTTGAAGAAGCACATCTATGGCATAGAAGATTAGGTCATGTGAATTTCAAGAATATCAACAAGTTGGTTAAAGGCAATTTAGTTAGAGGTTTACCTTCTAAAACTTTCAAGACTGATCATTCATGTTTGGCTTGCAAGAAGGGTAAACAACATAAAGTTTCATGTAAAAAGCTTGAGGAAAGAACGGTCAGAGAGCCTTTGGAGTTGTTGCACATGGATCCATTTGGACCTGTTTCTGTTTCAAGCTTAAACAAGAAGAAATACTGCTTAGTTGTAACAGATGATTGCAGTAGATTTAGCTGGGTCTTTTTCTTGGGATTTAAAGATGATACTTTTGATGCTATTCATGATCTTATTATAGCCCTTGAAAATCAATTGAGACTCAAAGTTAGAGGTATTAGATGTGATAATGGGACTGAATTCAAAAACAAGCTAATGGATGAATTTTGTGCTAAGAAAGGGATTAAGAGGGAGTTTAGTATTGCTAGAACTCCACAGCAGAATGGTGTTGCAGAAAGGAAGAATAGAACACTTATAGAAGCAGCAAGAACAATGCTTGCAGATTCTTTATTACCTATTCAATTTTGGGCTGAAGCTGTAAGTGCTGCTTGCTATGTGTTGAATAGAGTATCAGTGACTAAACCTCAGATGAAGACACCTTATGAGTTGCTTATGGTTAAGAAACCAAATATTCGTTTTCTAAAACCTTTTGGATGCTCTCTGACTATTCTCAATACCATTGACTCTCTGGAAAAGTTTGATGGTAATTCAGAAGAAGGATACTTATTGGGTTACTGTACCAACAGCAAAGGATTTAGAGTGTACAACAGGGTTACCAAAAAGGTTCAAGAATGTCTTCATGTTGATTTTCTGGAAGACCAACAGAATCAAAAAGGAAAAGGTCCTGATTGGTATTTGGATCTTGATAGTTTGACTCCTTCTATGAATTATGTGCCTGTCAAAGAAGAAAATCAAGTTGTTCACAAGGAAGAAGATTCACAATATATTGTTCATGGAGTCAATGTTAGATCAAAAGATGTTACTGATGAAGAACCCATAATCATTGAGCAGAAGCAAAGTACTGTTGAACCAACTTCTATACTCTCTAATGAAGATCAAGCAATTCAAGATGAACTTAATAGGATGCTTTTTCAAGAAACACTAGCTAAATCCTATGAAGATGATCAAAGGAGAGCCTATGAAGCTGCAAAGAAAACGGGTAAGCTCAAAGAAACTACTCACAGTATTTTGGATGACAGTACTTTGGATCACAGTACTTTGGATCAAAGTACTGCTGAACCAATTGTGAGTTCTACTAAGGATTTAAATGATCCTAACATGCCTGACTTAGTAGACACTGATGATGAGTTAGAAGATGTAGGTATTTTCTCAAATTCCAATGAAGATCCTGACTTCATAAATGTGGATAATGATCTTGAAGTTCCATCAACTCCTACATCAAGACTTCAAAAAAATCATCCAGTTGATCAAATCATTGGACCTTCAACTTCAGGAGTGCTCACAAGAACAAATGCTAAAGGTTTTTCACAGCAACATAATGCTTTACTGAGCTTTGTTTATAAATAAAACAGGATGAATCATAAGGATCAACAAACATGCCTATTTGCCTACTTTATATCTCAAGAAGAACCCAAGAATATAGCTCAAGCTTTAACTAAAGAGAGTTGGGTTGAAGCTATGCAAGAAGAACTTCTACAATTCAAGCTTTAAGAAGTTTGGGTACTATGTGATTTACCAGATGGCAAGAAGGTAATTGGTACAAGATGGGTTTTCAGAGTTAAAAGGGATGAAAGAGGAAATGTTATCAAGAACAAAGCAAGATTGGTTGCACAGGGATACAAACAAGAAGAAGGAGTAGACTATGATGAAGTGTTTGCTCCTGTAGCAAGAATTGAAGCTATAAGGTTATTTCTTGCTTTTGCATCATATATGGGATTTCCAATTTATCAAATGGATGTCAAAAGTGCCTTTCTTTATGGCAAAATTACAGAGGAAGTATATGTTAAACAACCTCCTGGTTTTGAGGATCCTGAATATCTAAACAAAGTCTACAAAGTTGTTAAGGCACTCTATGGCCTTCATCAAGCTCCCAAAGCTTGGTATGAAAGACTCTCCACTTTTCTATTGCAACATGGTTACAGGATAGGTGCAATTGACAAGACTTTGTTTATCAAAAGAGACAAAACGGATATCATGCTTGTTCAAGTTTATGTGGATGATATTATCTTTGGAGTCGCAAAACAGTCTATGGTGAAAGAATTTGAACAGCTCATGCAAAAAGAATTTCAAATGAGTTCAATGGGTGAATTAACTTTCTTTTTAGGGCTTCAAGTTAAACAATCAAGTACTGGAATTTTCATTAGTCAAGATAAGTATGTCACTGACATTCTTAAGAAGTTTAATCTCAGTACTATCAAGCCAGTCACAACACCCATTAAAGCTTCAAACTCATTAGGAAAGGATGAAGATGGAAAACCAGTGGATGTCAAACTTTACATATCTATGATTGGTTGTCTTATGTACTTAACTGCATCAAGGCCTGATATTATGTTTGCTGTCTGTCTCTGTGCAAGATATCAAGTCTCACCCAAGGTCTCTCATATGAATGCAGTACAGAGGATTTTTGGTTATCTCAAGCATCAACCTAAGTTAGGATTGTGGTATCCTAAGGAATCACCTTTTCACTTGGAAGCTTTTTCAGATAGTGATTATGCAGGGGATAATTATGATAGAAGATCAACCACTGGAGGATGCCAATATCTTGGAAGAAGATTAGTTTCATGGCAGTGTAAGTTGTTGTGGACAAGTAGAATATGGATGCTAAATCAACTCTTGGACTATGGATTCAATTTTAAGAATACTCCTATCAACATTGACAATTAGTTGTATTGTGAAGAATCCAGTTTACCATTCCAAGACAAAGCACATTCAGATTAGGCATCACTTTATTCGAGATTGTTATGAGCATAGACTCATTAATGTTTTCAAGGTTCACTTAGATGATAATGTAGCTGATTTACTTACCAAAGGATTTGATCTCTCAAGATTCAAGGAGTTGGTGGTAAGTATTGGTATGATAAATAATTAAGCTACTTTTGATGGGAGGCATTAGTAGTTAGTCATTATTTGAGGGGAGGCTACATATATCATTCAATAGAAAAGAAATTTTATTCATTATCATTAAAAGTTGTTACATTCACCATTCAAGAGACACAGACACAATAAAGACTGAGATACATCATCAAAACAACCTACACCAACCCTACCCAACCTACATCCTACATAACCTACTCCATAGGCCTTTTTCCTTTTCCCTGATAGTTGTGCTTTGCCTTCTGAGCAATCTTTCTCTTGTCATCAAAAGATGATTGCTTCATTGGGCAAGCCAGGCCAAGCACTTGCTTTGGAGGTCTTTCTGGTCTTGCAGGCTTCTTTTGAGCAGACCACTTCATGTTCTTTAAGGCAGATTCTAGAGCCTGTGTCAAGGCTTGTGGCAATTCACTAGATAATGATGGAGATGGAGCAGAAGTTGAAACTTTTTTGTTAGGCTTTAGGTTGGTTGAGCTTGATGCAATAGGAGGAAAATAACCACTCCATTCTGCATCAGTATCAAAATCAGAATCAGAGTCGTAACTAATCTCTGAATCAGTTGAATCATCGGATGAGATGTATATCAATGGGAAGTGGTTCATGATGATGTTAGGGTTTTTTGTGATGAAGATACCAAGTTTTGATGAAGATAAGTGTTAATGCAAGTTCTTTTTATAGGCAAGTAGGTCTCATAGGTTATTAATGATGATCATTCAATTCTACTTGCCTTGGTAGCTTTGGGGAGTAAATATGGAAAGTATTAAATGTCTCAGGTTGACTTTCAGAAGATATTTTGGTCAAACAGTCAACATTAATAGATATTTTGATGGAACCGTACTTTGCCAAAGTACTGCTTTATTCACGGATGAAAGTACTGCTCCGTGATACATGGAAAGTACTGCTTGCAGTTTTGGCTGAAAGTACTGCTTTGAGAAAGTACTGCTCTGAAGGGTACTGTTGACGTGGAAAAGTACTGTTCTAACGGTCAAAAATACGGGGTAATGGTAAAAAGTTTGTTATGGAAGGGATATATGCCAAAATAACGGTATACGCTTTTAATGGGTTTTGATTTTTTATATCTTATCCATATTTAACTAACACTACCGCCTTTTTACTCTCACTTTTCCACTTCTCATTCATCTTTACGCCATCACTTCCATTCTCAATTAACCCTCGACATACTACTTCAATCATCAATACAAATTCATAAATGGCTCATTCCACTTGCAGTAAACATAATATGATTGCTAATTTGGATAAGACCTAATTGAATCTTGATTTTCATGCTGTGATTGATTTCCTAACTGGGTCTTCAATCAATTACTCTTTATTGGTCAATCCGGATATCATTGGGCCATGGATTCAAGAATTTTGGGCTACTGCTGCATCGGGTTGGGAAGAACCAGACATCTCATTCATTACGGCTAAAGTCGCTGGGCGTAATATTAGGATTACAGAGGCTAGTATTCACACAGACCTTATGTTTCATGATGAAGAAGGTAGTGTGAGGTTTGACAAACAAGTACTTTGGGACACACTTAGAGATATTGGGTATGAGGGTTCACTTACTAAGCTTACATTTGAGAAATCCTTATTCAGTCCACATTGGAAGTACCTGATTCATGTTCTACTTCATTGCCTCAGTAACAAAAGTACAGCTTGGAATGAATTTAGTCAAACCATAGAATTTGCTTAGTGGGATTAGCTACCAATCAGCCATTCAACTTCTCATTCATGATTCTTGATGGTATGCACAAGCACATCAAGAATGGTTCACCATTTTTGATGTATCCCAGGTTCATTCAACTCTTTTTNGTACCTGATTCATGTTCTACTTCATTGCCTCAGTAACAAAAGTACAGCTTGGAATGAATTTAGTCAAACCATAGAATTTGCTTAGTGGGATTAGCTACCAATCAGCCATTCAACTTCTCATTCATGATTCTTGATGGTATGCACAAGCACATCAAGAATGGTTCACCATTTTTGATGTATCCCAGGTTCATTCAACTCTTTTTGAACAAACAGCTTGAGGGTGTTCCCAAACCTCAAAGTTTCTTGCCAGCCATTTCTCTTCCTAACAAGGTGTTCACTTTTATGGCTACCAAGAGTGCTAAGTTCTCTGGAAGGAATACACCTCTCAATGCACATATTCTGGAAGTGGCACAAGCTGTTAGAGATGCTACTCAAGAGGAATCAGACCATGCTTCTGAGCATTCAGACTCTGCTCCCACTCCATCCCAAGCTCAAGATGTTTCACAACATCCTGTGCAGTCACACTCAGAGGGAGGAGATGCTTCTCAACATACTGTTTCCAAAGAAAAGACTGCTTCTTTGCATGGTACTGCTATTCCTGTTTTAGATAATGCTGAGAATCAACCACCCACTCCCAATGATTATACTTCCACAGATGGTTCTCAAACATCTGGAGGAGATGAGGGGGTGATGGCTGATGAGGAGGCACCTGCTCAAGAAGGAGTTCTGGATAATTATGCTTTGACAAGGGAACTAAGGAGATTGAAGAAGGCTAATGAAGATCAAGCTGCACTGCTTTTTAAGTTGAGCAACAAGTTCAAAAGATTGAAGAGGTTTGTTTGGCCACTTGTTAAACACCACAGGTTATGGGTCAAGTCATAGCAGAAAAGTGGTCACAAACCTAAGTCCAAGAAAAGAAAGCTCAAGAAACATTCTTCATTCACATTGGGGAGGAATTTGCAGAATGAGAATGTGAATAAAGATGTTGATAATGATGATGGTTTTAATGATAATATTCAAATAACACCACTTGAAGAAAACATTCCTCATCAAGATACTGCTGAGAGAAAGAGTGATGAGACTGAGCAAATTGATATTCAAGATGCTGATATTCAAGTCAGAAGTGGTGATAAAGATGAATTGGATTTGGAAGATACTGGTGTTGAAAATGTTCAAGGTACTGCTCATCAAGATACTGCTCATCAAGGTACTGTGAGACAGTTTTTAATCACACCAAGGAACTTGGATTTTGAAGAAGATGTGGGTCCATCCAATCCAGTTCAGGAAGAAGAGATTAAAAAATCTACCAATAGTGATGATGAGACTATTGCTGAGATTATGATGAGTATATCCAGACCTAGAGGTATTGTTATTCCTGGAGTTGAACATACTCAAGATCTACAACCCTCTTCTCAACCTACTCAAGAGCTAGATCCTAAGGATAAAGGGAAAGGAATCTTGGTAGAGTCAGAGAAAAAGAAAAAGAAGAAGGAGTTTACTTTAGCACAGATAAGGGCTTTTCAAGAAGCTAAAGGTGAAGAAGCTGCCAGAAAGTTACAAGCTAAATTAGATGTTGAAGTTAAAATTTCAAAGAATCCAATTGTTCAACCAAGAAGACCAATGACAAAAGCTTAAGAAAGGAATTTTATGATGAGTTATTTGAAAGGTCGAGGATACAAAGGTCTGCAGAGGTTAAAGTATCAAGAGATGAAAGATCTATATAATGCTGTCAGAAAAGCTTATCAAAGGCAAGTTGATGGTATTATTGGTGTTGATATTGATGAAGGAAAACAGATGATGGATAAAGTTAAAACAAGAAGCTAAAAGAGAAAAAGAACAACAACTCAAGAACTGTCATCAAAGAAGCTCAAGACCACAGTGGAATTAAGAACTGATACAGTGGATGAGCTGAGGAATTATCTAAGGGTTGTTGATTTTGATTATCCCAAGGCAAATGAAGCTGCTGAGACAAAATCTAAGATATCTGCATTGGAGGTTGTAGAATCAAAAGAAGATGGAGATTATTTTGTTTTCCACAGAGAAGATGAACGCTTTAGAGCATTTAATTTGCTGTGGGACATATTGTATCTTACAGGCAGAGAAGATTTACTTCATTTATACCAGCAGATACAAGCTTATTTTGAACATATTCCACTGAAAGGAATAGGGTTAGTCTTGCTGGGTGATCTTACTACTCTTTGGGATACTGAAGCAACAAGTACAGATGATATTTGGAAGAATCAAGAAGATTGGGAGATTCAAAGTTGGAGATACTTTGATTCAGTAGGAGTACATGTGTTAGAGCTAGAAGATGGAACCATGATTCACATGCTAGCAGAAAGGAGATATCCTCTTACAAGAGATCTTATGATCAGAATGCTAGAACATGGTATAGAGGTAGAACAAGAGAATGATACAGCTCTAATGGTGATTGAATTGTTCATCAAATGGACAATTTCGGCAGAGGATGATGCATAAATACTGGTATGTTTTATTATATATATCTTTTGAATAACAAAGTACTTTATTCAAAGTACTGCTATACAAACAGTACTTTATCAAAGTACTGCTTGAAGTTTTAAACCAGTAAAGTTCTTTATAAGATAGCAAATTTTGTAAGTGTGCAAAATACTTTTTGAAGCACAGAATAAAACAGCAACAAAATGTTTTTGGGTCACACATGGTGTTAGTACTTGTACTACACAACAAATGCTATTCAACTCACCATGTTTAATAGACAAGAAAGAGTTTGACTCATCATGAGGGTACGGCTCTGATGTGATTATCAAATCCGTTTTTAGTTGACAATTTACTAAAAATTGTATGGTTTTCAACTCACCATATCTGTAATAGTGAAGAGTTGGCTAGCCCACAAGATAATGGCTTGTGGTAAAGGCTGTGAAAAATCCATTTATATGGTAATTAGTTCACCATGGTAGTGATTGTACTAAAAGAACTAGCTAGTCCAAAAGCAAACGGCTCTTGGTAAAGACTACTCAAATCCGTTGATAGCTGATGATTTGCAAAAAATCATATGGTTATCAATGTACCATGGTTTACTAACCAAAACACTGGCTACTCCAGAGTTAATGGCTTTTGTAAAGAGACATCAAAATCCATTATTTTTCAATGATTCACCTCTCACAGGAGTTAACATACCTCGAAGTGATGAGAATAGTATGAAACTTAAAAGATTTGATGTACCTTATGTCAATATATTGTTGAGTAGCTGTAAAGATTGTTGCTGATAGTTGCTGATAAAGATTGCTGATGAATACTACTTTGACGGTGACTATATAATTACAGTAAAGAAAGATACAATCATTCCTTGAAGTTAAAGATGATATGAGTTAAGAGGAAGACAAAGAAACTTGAAATCAAGCAAGTAGAATTCAAGTTAGGGGAGGATTGTTGGGTTATAAAGTCAAAGTACTGCTGGAAGATCAAAGTACTGCTTCTCATAAAAGTCAAAGTGCTGCTGAAGAAGGTCAACGTGCTGCTTATTAAAGAACTGCTATAATAAAGGATTATAATGTAAAACGTTTAAGGATTATTATGTAATTCTAGAATGTTCTTTAGATTAGAGTTAGTTTACTTGTCGTTCAAGTATTGTAAACCGACTAGGGTTTTCCTTATGCCTATAAAAGGATCCCTAGTTTGGCATTAGAGATATGTGATTTTAGAGATACATGCAAGTTTGATATTAGAGTTATTAGGGTTGTTAGTGAATCTGTGTATGTAAGCAGGTTCAAAGGTTTAATATAATCAAAGTTCTTTGTTAATTCTTCTTAGCTTTATTAAAGTAGATTCCGCATACTTAACAGAGTTATTCAGTGTTTCATTGTTAGTAATTTAGGATTTATCCAAGATTATTAAACCCTTACAAGCTACAAGTTAGTTTTGTCAGAGTATATCGATCCAACAATTGGTATCACAACACAAGATACAAAGAATGGTTGTTATTGATAAATAAAGATGTTGAATTTACATTATTTGAATATAGTGCGGAAATAGGCCCATAAGATAATTGAAGTGGTCCCAATTAGTTATCAGAGTCTTCTATGACCGTGCCCCTAGCCAAGCGCCTCCAGAAATAAGCTATCGCAATAAACCTGAGAATACATGCTAAAAAGGGTCAGCTTACGCTGGTGAGTCCATAGAGTTTAGACACAAAACAATACGCAATGCCAAGAAATCCAAGACATAACGGTAACTCTATAATGCCACATAACATAAAAAACAAGAGAAGGATCCTATAGGTGCACACTATAGCTAATTGCCGCACTTGTAGTCAATTCCTATCGTACTTCTGTAGTAAATTAGATAGTACTACACTGACAGCCACATATCCAATCTAACAATCATATCATAACATACCGACAACATAAACAATAATATAAACGCAACAAATCATAACGAAAACGAATATCATCACAACAACAAAGAAAATGTCCAAAAGGTCCAAGAGATAACGAAGAGCATGTATTCTCCCCCAAAGAATAGAAAACGATAAAAGTAGGGGCTATGAACTCACGCCAAAGACTAAACAAGCGAAATCGACGAGAAACGAGACAAGACTCAAGAGTACTCACACCAAGAAACGAATAACAAACGACATCGACAAGAAACAAGATAACCGGGTCAATCTACATAATCCATCCAAAGCAATCACACTTAAATGGCTACTAAGTCAACCTTATGGTCAAAGTCAACCTCGAGTAACCAAAAGTTTAACAAGGGAAATTGTACGAATTATTGGATACTTATCGTATTTGCTAATACGATAAGTTCAACAATTCCTTCAATACACTTGTTAATCTAAAGTTAACTCCTATCTAGTATAGAGATGGTGAGTCGTAGGATGGGTCACCTATTAATATTCTCCCCCGACACGTTTGTTAAATCCTAATTTGATTTAGTAACCCAATTAGTCCGTTAACCGTGTCCAATGATTATATTAATGTTAACCAATCCGTAACTCGACATATACTAACACGAACCTCAATATCTCCTAAAGGGTAAGTCTCGATAAACGTGCCCTCGAAACGTTTAGTAACTCATCCATATTGAATTCAACACCGTTTCATTTATTATCCCCGTAGGATATTAAATAACATTCTTTTGTTATTTAATGTTTTTCTTTTTAACTTTAGAAATATTAATTAACGTAGTAACATCACTTACTATTTCTTACTGAGAAAACATTATATAACATATTCTCGTTATTCAATAATTATCGGTAACTTACGAAATTAACTAACGATGTTTAATCGTTAGTTAGTATTTAAAGCTACTAATATAAACATAGAAATATGTCATTTAATGTTAAAGTATAATTTATATTTTCTCTCGTCTTTTCACGTTTCGAGTTCACTCTTATCATGGGTCAAATAGTCACATTATAAGTCTAATAACAATAACATGTCCATTTCGGCTCGTCGGGGTCACACGAGACTAGAGAGTCTCGGTAAATCCCGACACGGCTCAAATCACATAAACATAAATATATCCACCAAATGTCAATCTAATCTACAACAACAACTATAACCACAACATCACCACAATATCAATAACTTGCCGAGACCCTAGTGGTCTCGGCTTCTACTCTCGGCATCAATGACCACAAGAACACAAGAACTACAACAACATCGACACCAGGAACAACAACAACAGAACCAACAACAACAGTGATTGACCCAACAAATCCTAAATCCAATCCTACATTCGGCCACCATTAACAAACCCAACTTCACATCAATAATAAATCTGAGACCAAACCTCAAGACCATGACACAAATGAACTAGGACTCGACACCGCACCATAATAACTAAAATTCGACAATAACTCGACCAATCCATCTTAGAAACCATCACCACAATACCCGACACAAGCTAAGACTCGACAAGACCATGAACCTTGACTCCACACATATGGCTGTGAGCTCAAGCTCACGGTATACCCTCGATACTTGACTTAAACAACCATGACAACAACCAAATGATGAAAATGATAACAAAACACCTTTTATATTCTCGATCTTATTATTATTATTTTGTTATTATTAGGAAACCCTCGAGAAATATGTAACCCACTCGAAAATCATGAATCAGTGAAATATGTGAATGATGTGATGGGTGAACGTGGCTGTGGTGGTTAACTCGAGGTGTTTGGGATTGATATACGGCGCGTGAAGTATGTCAAAATGATGGGAAGATCGAGAGGATCACTGTGGTGGTGGCGATGTGTTTGCGTGACCGGTGGTGTAGCCGGAATATGGCCGAGAGTGGCCGGAGAAGAAGATATAGGAGGTGCGGATGGTTTTTGTGAAAGGGAGGGTGAAACCCTAAGTGTGAATAAGTGATGTATTTATAGTATCATATGGGGACTAAGGGCAAACCCTAGCGCGCCCATAGGGACCAATTCTGCCATTTCTCTTATATTTTAATGAGACGTGAACGAGACCAATAAACCATGTTATAATTATTTCCCGAGCACCCGAAAGTATTTCCATATATTTTAGTTACGTTTTCACATAAACGTTGATTATAAATACGTATAACTTTATTTCTCGTTGCCCGATTAACTTATTATTCACATTTTAATCGTTTTATAGCCAAATCTCGTGCATGACATCCCAGACCTCGATAAATGTTCCCGAAATATAAATCAAGATTATATTAGGATAATTATATAGGAGCCCGAATTTCTGAGTTGTCACAGCCTCACCTCCTTAATGGAATCGCGTCCTCGCGATTCAATTAAAGTTACCCGATAAGGTCTGAAAGAAATGAACATATATGCACAAGGATTAGTCTTCACGTTCCCTACGTGAATTTAGGATCTTTTTCGTGAGTTCTGATGAACGTCGTCAATAGAGATGCGACTTTACTAATGTCGTCTGATTTCAGGGTCTATGATTCTGATAGATCAACAAGGTGTGAATGATTTTGATAAGTCAACAGAGTTTGAACGTTCTAAGATCGGGATTTCTCCCAGCGGGATGGAGACTGCCTCCTTCGCAGTCATTTCTTCAGATTAAGTATGTGAAATGTCGGGAATTCGGGTAAGCCCCGACGGTAGCTCGAATCTATGAGCTACCGGTCCGACTTTAACAAGGATTTGAAAGGATTGACAAAACGAGGATTTACGATTTCGATAAGTCTCTCAACAAGGTTTAAATGTTCATCAATCTAGATCTTTCCCGGAGGGAAAACAATTGTTTCACGAGCAAGTCATCGCTTAGATTGTAGACNGGTAAGCCCCGACGGTAGCTCGAATCTATGAGCTACCGGTCCGACTTTAACAAGGATTTGAAAGGATTGACAAAACGAGGATTTACGATTTCGATAAGTCTCTCAACAAGGTTTAAATGTTCATCAATCTAGATCTTTCCCGGAGGGAAAACAATTGTTTCACGAGCAAGTCATCGCTTAGATTGTAGACATGAGAACGTCGTGAATGCTGCTGAGCTCTGACGGTAGCTTGAGTCGGTGAGCTACCAGTCGAACTCTAGTAAGAATTTGAAAGAATTAATAGTGCGAGGATTAAGCTTTCACGTTTACTAAACGCTTCACACATTTTCATGGTGAATCTTTAAGCTTGATCTAGGCTCTATCGGGGTTTCAAGAGGTTTACATTATCAGGGTTTCTAACGAGTCGCGAGCAGCTTACGTCTCCATTTCACCTTCGAACGATCTCAAGGGTAGTTTCATGAACAGATTAAGGGTTAGTAAGTTGGGTATCTCCATTTCTACCCAATGAATCGGCGATCAACACTTACGACCATAAACGGTCTCTTACGGTGTTTGAGGTACTGAAATGGTAGGTATAGTTATAGGAGAATTTGGCCAACGAGAGGAGTCTATCCCAACCATTGCCAAACTCGATAGTTACACGACATGTCCACTATCGCTCGAATGATTTCTTCACTCCAGCCATCAGTCTGGAGAAGGTACAGGGTACTCAAATCCAGATCTGTTCTTATGGCTTCTTGGAAGTGATTGGCGAAGATGAGGGTGTAAGATAACAAGGTGAGAGTTTGAAACGACGGTTATGATCTGAAAGACTAAGAGTTAGCACTCCAGAACGCGCAACAATCTCCTTCACATATGGACGAGCAAAGTCGCCCATACTTTCCGTTTCGCTGATTAGCGGGAGGTGAACAGGTCGGGTGGGATCATCAAAGCTGGTGTGGGATCACCAACGACTACTCAGATAGAGGCGCGGAATCTACTTCCAAGGTTGCGCTTACGACATAACTTACTAACGGAAAAGGATAGCAAGGATAACGGTTATTTCTCGAAAGTCAAGAGAAAGTTTAGGTGGTTTTCTCACGAAACGCAGTTCAGGTTACTCGTCAAGATCTTAAGATATCCATCGAGCATGAAATCTCTACCGAACGGAATGTTTAGAAAATCCAGAGTACGACTCTGTGAGAGGACGTTCATTGCTACTAACAATCAGTCGGATGACTCGGTACGATACTTAGTTTAGAGGCGGAAAGTACAACCTCGATTGAACATCGTCGTTAAAACAACATTGCTTGAATAGCATCGATCGGGAAAACGAACACCATCGATTTAGGAAAACAAACATCATCGATCAGGAAAATGAATATCATCGATTGGGAAGACGAACATCATCGATTAGGAAAACGAACATCATCGACTAGGAAAACGAACATATCGATTAGGAAAACAAACATCATCGATTAGAAAATTGAACATCATCGATTAGGAAATCTAACATCATCGATTAGGAAATCGAACATCATCGATTAGGAAATCGAACATCATCGATTACGAAATCGAACATCCTCAATTAGGAAATCGAACATCATCGATTAAGTACCAGACTTAGGGTAGATGTGGCTGTGACACGGCTATAAAAGAAGCAGGGCTAAATGACAAATCCAATTCCAGAAAAAGGTTCAAAATCTTAGGAAGTTAGTCAGATCGAAACCCTAAAATAGCCTAAACCAGTTCCGATGATAGCTTAATCCAATCCAAGGATAGTCCTAACCCAAATCCAATCATAACTTAAACCAATCCAATAATAACCGAACTAAGTCCAAATATTCCAATAAGAGCGACGTGGCTTATGACGATAAGCAACTCGGATGTAAGTGGTGCCAATCGGGTCTAGCCCGATTCTAGGCGAACTACGGTCGACGGCGACAAGCGCGAGCTCCACATAAACGAGGACGTTTAGCGGCTCCAGAAGTATTACGATTCATGCGGTGTTGCAATGCCAGTGTGTCGTGTGTAAGTGAGGCTTTGGTGATATTCACTAACCGTGAACTAACGCAAAACCCATCGTTCCTAACATCAGACTCTAACCCAGACATAATTCTGTTATAACTACTCCAAGTACTGCAAAATTCGCCTCTGAGCTGGACATAGTTGATCAGGCCATGTCCAACTGTCCTTGGTTGAATATAGGTGATCAGTCTATACTCAACCGAGGTTCAATGAATTTTAAAATACCCAGCCTAGTTATGCTAGTAATATGTCCTTTATATCCCAAATCATTCCCAAGACTATGACAATTGTATAGAATCGAAATTTAGAAATGAGATTACGCAAGGGATTGCATAACTCCACGATAGGTACAGTGTGTGCATAAGTATGTAGAGATACTTATAGTGAGTAGTGATCATTGGTGGATTTAAATCATCCACAAGATAGACACGTATATCGAAAAATAGATCATTAGACACTGAACAAATGTACCATAAACAGAATTACCAGAGAAGCGGCGGCTTGGCAGGAAGGCACGTGGCGGTCATAGAATCAGGTTTTTATAAAGGTGGTTATAGTTTGGGTTTTAAAATTTCCCAATTCTCTATAACATGGCTCTGATACCAATCTGTAACACCCCAAAATCGGGTCCAGCGGAAGCATACTTGCATTGGGGTGCTACTATATTGGTATCACAACACAAGATACAAAGAATGGTTTTTATTGATAAATAAAGATGTTGAATTTACATTATTTAAAGATAGTGCGAAAATAGGTCCATAAGATAATTGAAGTGGTCCCAATTAGTTATCAGAGTCTTCTATGACCGTGCCCCTTGCCAAGCGCCTCCAGAAATAAGCTATCGCAATAAACCTGAGAATACATGCTAAAACGGGTCAGCTTACGCTGGTGAGTCCATAGAGTTTAGACACAAAACAATATGCAACGCCAAGAAATCCAAGACATAACGATAACTCTATAACGCCACATAACATAAAAAACAAGAGAAAGATCATATAGGTGCACACTATAGCTAATTGCCGCACTTGTAGTCAATACCTATCGTACTTCTGCAGTAAAGTAGATAGTACTACACTGACAGCCACATATCCAATCTAACAATCATATCATAACATACCGACAACATAAACAATAATATAAACGCAACAAATCATAACGAAAACCAATATCATCACAACAACAAAGAAAATGACCAAAAGGTCCAAGAGATAACGAAGAGCATGTATTCTCCCCCAAAGAATAGAAAACGATAAAAGTAGGGGCTATGAACTCACGCCAAAGACTAAACAAGCGAAATCGACGAGAAACGAGACAAGACTCAAGAGTACTCACACCAACAAACGAATAACAAACGACATCGACAAGAAACAAGATAACCGGGTCAATCTACATAATCTATCCAAAGCAATCACACTTAAATGGCTACTAAGTCAACCTTATGATTAAAGTCAACCTCGAGTAACCAAAAGTTTAACAAGGGAAATTGTACGAATTATTGGATACTTATCGTATTTGCTAATACGATAAGTTCAACAATTCCTTCAATACACTTGTTCATCTAAAGTTAACTCCTATCTAGTAAAGAGATGGTGAGTCGTAGGATGGGTCATGTATTAATATTCTCCCCTGACACGTTTGTTAAATCCTAATTGGATTTAGTAACCCAATTAGTCCGTTAACCGTGTCAAATGATTATATTAATGCTAACCAATCCGTAACTCGACATATACTAATACGAACCTCAATATCTCCTAAAGGGTAAGTCTCGATAAACGTGCCCTCGAAACATTTAGTAACTCGTCCATATTAAATTCAACACCGTTTCATTTATTATTCCCGTAGGATATTAAATAACGTTCTTTTGTTATTTAATATTTTCTTTTTTAACTTTAGAAATATTAATTAACGTTGTAACGTCACTTAATATTTCTTATTGAGAAAACATTATATAACATATTCTCGTTATTCAATAATTATCGGTAACTTACGAAATTAAGTAACGATGTTTAATCGTTAGTTAATATTTAAAGCTATATAAACATAGAAATGTGTCAGTTAATGTTAAAGTATAATTTATATTTTCTCGAGTCTTTTCACGTTTCGAGTTCACTTTTATCATGGGTCAAATAGTCACATTATAAGTCTAATAACAATAACATGTCCATTTCGGCTCGTCGAGGTCACACGAGACTAGAGATTCTTGTAGAGAATCGTTAGACTCCATGGACAAAATAATAAGCGTAGCAGCAGTGTTAATAACGTGACCAGCAGTACCAATATTGAGTAACCCACGATCAATTAAATAATATATTCAGTATGAAGAAAACACTGACCGACGTTCACTATCCATTATCAGCTAATTGATTAAACAATAACTGTCCACTGACCCATGATTTGTAAAATAAGTACGAGGTAATCTTCATCATATGCAGCCAATGAAAACACCGATCCGTCATCCCACGTGATCATAGCAACAGAAATCAAATTGATCAAAACAATATAGGTAGCCACAAATAGAATAATATTACGAGGTTAGTGATCCATGGTCCACCACATCAATTCCCAACTTATTAGTTTATGTACGAGATAACTAACCAATTAATAATCAACCGACCAATTAATAATTATTACGAGGTAGGAATAATAAAATCCAAATTCACCTTACCACTCTCCAAGAGACGACAAACCACGATCTTGAATTCGAATATAGAATAAAGTCACCGACTCCTGCTTTTAATTCGACCAATTAATACTAGCACAAGATGATAGGAAAATTCAAATACATACTTTTATTTTGGTACATACCAAGGGACAAATCCCCACCATTCATCTAATGGTGGGGATTAACCTAAGATTAAATGGGAAACATAAGTCTATGTTTTTTTCTTTCTTTCTTTTTATTTGTCTTTTTTATTATTTTTTTCTTTCTTTCTTTCTTTCTTTTTTTTTTCTTTCTTTTTTCTTTTATCTTTTTTTTTCACGCTGGAATTTTTGTTCTTTTTTTTT
>LBNU01006054.1:51363-89095 GCA_014162995.1 Artemisia annua | reverse complement strand
TTGGTCCCTGAACTTTCAGGAATTGGCAGAAATGGCCCTTGGTGAGAATTTGTGAAGAGAAAGTCAACAAAAGTACTCCAAGAATCATCAAATGACATTTTGAATCCCTGGAATAAATTTTCATGGTTTGGCATTATTGGTCCCTCAAGTTTCAGAAGTTACATAAATGGCCCCCGGGAAGTTTACTTTGAAGAAAAATGTTCAAAAGGACCTTAGGAAATAAATGGTTGTCAATATTGATCCTTGGAGTGAGTTTGGAAATATGGCAGAAGTGATCCCTCAGATTTCAGCAATTTACACTTTTGATCCTTGTGGTTTAGTTAAATACAAAACTAAACTACCCATAACCTTAAATCAAATCTAATAAACTTATAACCCATTACCCTTACAACCCTTTACTGGCCCAAAACATTTCCAAGCCCATCATAACCAAACCCCACCCCCCTTTTTTTTTTCTTTTTTTTTAATAATTTTTGGTTAAACAATTTACAAAAATATATAAATCACAGAGAACACAAAAGATTTGGTCATTAAAAATCATCACTTGCATTATGAATTATGATACTTAATCTTAGATCGCCCATCTATTACAAAACATCAGTTTTATTACGAATTAATTGTTACAATCTTCTACATTGAAATTCCTAAAGTTCTATTAAAATACTTCGATTCATTTCTTCCATAGATCTTCACTTGCATCTTGTTCCTTCAATTAATCCTTCAAGCTTATTGGATGGATCTTCTTTTAAATACTCAAACAAGTGAAACAATTTAGGTGCAAGAAGATAGATCCATGCTTGAAACAAAGCATGAAAATGAACAATACAAAATATGGAGAGTTGCAAGCTTTGTTAGAAGTCAATGATGTGATGAAGTAGATAGTCAATGACGACCAACAACTCGTTACCCTCCTGACGTTGTCAAGGAAGTATGACGCCTTTATAGCCACATGTAGTGATCAAGACTTCCCTTGTAACATATTGTAGTGAGCAAGACTTACCTTGTAATTGATTGACTTGGTCATAGGAGATCCAAAAATGAAACTTTACTTTTTGATAATAATACAAAAGTAATTGGGGGTAAAGAAGAACGATGTTGACTTGGAAGAGATTATGGCATGAAATGTAACACCATGTTTTGAGGTTTATGGAGAAAAAAAAATTCACATGTTTGTATAGTGAAGAAATACTTCGCACGGCCTTTGCGGTAATATCGCATGGTTTCATAACCTTTCGTACTGTATCGTGATATCTTGTAGGATTATCTTTATGTGCATCGAGGGGTGTTGGTCTCGAAAAGGTATACCTTTGGTAATGTTATTTTGTGCGCAAAGGTTATGTAATAGTTGTGTTTTTTGTTTGTCATGTATCATATATTGAAAATATATTAAAATACATTACGTTGGGGGTAATCTTGCCATTTGGAGGAAGAAAATTATAGTTTTAACAATGTGGTCTAAAAATTGATTATGCGTTTGATTTGTTGTCATGAATGACTATCGATATAACAATCATTTTAGTAGGGAAAACTAATAGGTATGAATTTAAGTATCATCTTCAATATTGTTGTTTGGTTTAGTTTTTAGGAATGGAGAAAAAAAGAAAAGAAATATCCATTATCACATATTTGTTCGTTCACTGATTTATGATAACATAAAATTATCCCAAATTCATTCATGCTAAATGCTAATGGTTTATTTATCCTAAACGTTTTGACAGGGCAAGAAAATGGATGAATGTTAGAAGGCCGGATTTTATATTATGGCCAATCAAAAATCCAAAATTTGAAACTTTAGATCAATAATTTCAAATGAAAAACAACCACGAAGGCGCAATGGAATTCGGTGAAAACATTCCATATGCACAAAACAACAAGAAGTATTCTTGTTCTTTATCTTGTTTCATCAGCAAATGTGGCAAATGATGGTCTCATTCTCTTTCACTTATACAAACAAGATATCTTTTAAAGGAAGAGTAAACAACGTCTTTTTCTCGTTTTCATCTTCGATTGTTAAGGCTTTTTTCGGTTTTCAATTACCTTGTAACCAATACCAACTGCCAATAACCAAATTTGCAAATTTGTAGAGCAAAGATTCTTGAAATTGATAAGATGCAAGTCTATTGATCTATGTTGAAAACCGGTTACTAGGCTAGCATAGACTTTGAGTGTGTGGTAGTGGGATTAACGTATGGCTCATATTAGAGCATGTGCACTGGTAACGTGCGTTAGCATGTTGGGGGTGTTTAACGCACGTTATCAGGCGTTAACCATTGCAAGGGTCTGCGTTATTGGAGCGTTAACGTGGCACGTTAGTCTACTAACGCCACGTTAAACGCAATTGTGAGTAAAAAAAAAGAAAAATTCACATTACCCCCCTCCAACGGATCTTTTTATGACCGTTTAAAAAAAAAATCCCCCCCCCTTTTTACAAACGGATATATTTGTATTTTCAAAAAAAAAATCAAATTAAATAAACACACCTATAAATACCAACTAAACACATACATATTTTTCGTACATCCACTACTAATTCTCCACTCTTTATACTTCCTATATAAGAAAAAAAAAACATTATTCACTCATAATGGATCCAAATCAAAATAACGAATTTGGTAGGAGTTGGTCAAACATTGATGACGAAGAGGACATACAGTTTATGGTTAATGCGTTCGAGTTACATCAGCGCTTACAAGAAGAAGAAGAAGAAGAAGAAGAAGAAGCCCAACCCTTTTTCCACCGTACCCACATATATCGTGAACGTGAGATTGCTGAGGAACGTTTGCAAAATGACTATTTCGTTCAAGGTTGCAAGTATACACACGGTAAATTCCGTAGGAGGTTTCGTATGAGCCGGAAACTATTTCAACAAATAGTCAAAGGTATTGAATCTTACGAATCCGATGAAATTCCATATCACTTTAAATTCTTTAAGTTAGGACCCGATTGCACGGGTCGAGGGAGTATTAGTGCACTTATGAAGTGTACGTCTGCAATACGCCAACTGGCGTACGGCACCGCCCCAGATGCGTTCGATGAGTATCTGCAAATGGGTGAGACTACTTCACGTCTTTGTCTAGATAATTTTAACATGTGTGTTATGGATTTGTATATGCATGAGTTTTTAAGATCACCAACATGGTTCGACATTCAACGTATTTACGAATTGCATGAACGTCAACATGGTTTTCCGGGTATGCTTGGTAGCATTGATTGCATGCATTGTGCGTGGAAAAATTGTCCGGTGGCTTGGCAGGGGCAATTTGGTAGGGGTGATAAAAGATACCCAACGTTAATGCTTGAAGCTGTTGCTTCACAAGATTTATGGATTTGGCATGCATTTTTTGGTATGGCAGGGGCCAATAATGATATTAATGTTTTAGATAACTCTATCTTGTTCGACAGCATTCTTGCTAACGATTCCCCAAGGGCACCCTACATGGTAAATGGAAGAAGATATGAACAAGGGTATTACTTAGCTGATGGAANTGCTTCACAAGATTTATGGATTTGGCATGCATTTTTTGGTATGGCAGGGGCCAATAATGATATTAATGTTTTAGATAACTCTATCTTGTTCGACAGCATTCTTGCTAACGATTCCCCAAGGGCACCCTACATGGTAAATGGAAGAAGATATGAACAAGGGTATTACTTAGCTGATGGAATTTACCCGCAGTGGTCAACTTTCGTCAAATCCTTCTCGGCCACGACTGACGAGAAACATAGTTACTTTAAAAGGAAGCAAGAAAGTGCGCGCAAGGATATTGAACGTGCTTTTGGTGTGCTACAAGGCCGTTGGGGTATACTACAACAACCGGCACGACAATGGAAAATTGTCAAGATACGACGAATCATGTATACCTGCATTATTTTGCATAACATGATCCTAAAAGATCAAAAGTTTACACTCCGTGAGTATGGCAGAATGTGGGTGGATCCGGCCCCAAATTTGAGTCAACAAAGGTGGGTCGACAGGTGTGATACGCAGAGGCGCAAGACAAGGGAAATGCGCGATGCAGGAATGCATACTCAACTCCAACGAGACCTTATGGAGCATGTTTGGCAGAAACGTCTTCAACACCAACAACAACACGAACAAGAATATTCCTAAGACGATGAATAAGTAGTTGTAATTCGTTTGTTTTAATTTCCTATTTTTCGTTTTTTTTTCCTTAATCGTTGTTCTTGTTATTTTATATTTCGTATTGTAATGTTTAAGTTTTAATGTTATGTGGTTTATTAAATGAATTGTTGGTTTTAGTTTAGGGGTGAATTTGAAAATAGTTGAATTTAATGTGTTAAAGCTGAGTTATTGATATGAGTGTTTTTTCCTGAGTTAAAGTTATTGGGTTAAAGCTGATGTGGCGCTGAGTTATTGAATAACTTGTGTTACGATTGTGGGTGCTCTTAAAGCTTGATATTTCCTTTTTCATTCTTGTACCCACTAACCAACACCTTCAATTGGTATGAATTTCATTCCTTCATTCTGATAAGGCTTTATCAAATACACCTAAGTCAAGTTGGAGTAAGTGTCATCTTGAGTCATAGAAATGCAAATTTCCATTCTAGTATCATATTATAGTGATCAATAATAGTTAGTGGTTCAAAGTTGGGTTTACAATATTCCGATCTGGCAAAGGTTTAAAAAAAGTCACCCTTCCACAGTAGCTTTGGATCTATTAGTATCATACTTTAGCATTAAATCTGTAGCCTAACATTTGGAATTGGTACGAATGGGGTGCTCATCGGTTCGGTTATCGGGTTATTTGATTTATTCGGTTCGGTTTGTTCGGTTAAAAGAAATTTCTGGGTAAAATCGAATATCGAACCGAACCGAATTCAAATTTGATTCAATCGAACCAAAAACCGAACCGAATAACCAAAAACCGAATACTTATAACCGAAAACCAAACCGAATAACCCGAATTACATAATTTTAATTATTTTTTATTTAATTATATATATTTTTAGCAAATTTTTTTTCAAGCTTAAATAATGTTATATTTATACTAAGAAAGAGTTTTCGTGATTTCTTTTCATATAAATATATAACAAAAAATTTTATTTATATGAATTCGATTTTCGTTTTTCATTGCCAAACCCATATTCAAACCGATAATCGGTTATTTACTTCTGTTCAGTTTGGTTTGACCAAGTCGGTTCGGTTATGAATCCGGTTCAATTTTTTTTGGTTCAGTTCGGTCTTGATTTTCGGTGACTGTGGATATTACCCGATCCGTGAACACCCTAGGTACGAGTGTCATTGTTTGAAAGGAATGTTTCACACCTTTGTAAAAGTTGTAACAAAGAACGTGGGCTGTACTGGGCCAAGACCATGATCAGATGTTGAATCCAAGAAAAACAAGACCATGCTTGGGCCTAGGCCTAACAAGATAAATTCCAACCATGAGATTGAGTTATTTATTCTTTCCCCTGTTATTTGTTTTATGTAGAGAAGCCTTTACTTCCTTCTTTAGGAATACAGAATACTTGATAGTAACTAGCGACCTTATACCAATTAGATCAAACTAGCATGATACCCGCGTAATGTTGTGTTAATGGCAACAAAAAGATTGAAAGCAACAATAATTTGCACTAATATACAGAAAAAGTCAATAGTGGTTATAAGCGGTGGTGGTTGTTGATTGTAGTAAAAGTAGATAAGGCCTTGTTTCTTTTTTCTGTTAGTGGAGGGAATGGACCCACAAGACATAATTTAATATTTCTTTTTGTAGTGGGGCCTACAAAATTCCACTAATTCATCTATATCTAGTGGGTGTAATATATGTGCTCCTCCCCACTAAGAGGAAGCAACAGACGCGGGTCCCATGTATCTGTTAGTGAAATAAAAAAAAGAAACGGACCCTAAGTATGCTTAACTTATAGTGTGCAACTCGTTATCAAAACAAATTTAATTAATTCTTTAATAAAGATATATGAAATGTAACTTCATACAAACTTAACATTAAAATTATCAGTCACACTAAATGCGTCTTATGATTTACGTGTATGTTGTAACTTAGTAATACACCGTGTTTAATGTTTAGACAATTTACATGACTATGTAAATCACTCGTGAGATAATTAATTGCAAATTGTCTAGTCATTTTCACTTTATAGTAATTGTAGTGATTGTTGTATAAACATGTAGTCACAAATTCGATGTTTAAAAACTAAATGACCATTGTAAACATGTGTAGTTTAGAACTCAATAATCATTATAAACTAAATGACCATTGTTTTAACTTTCCTTTTAATGTTCAAATTGATACATATAGTTACAAATTGATAGTTTTAATGAATAATTATTTGTATTAAATATTAAGTTATAAAAAAAAATATATGAATTGATAGTTTTAACAAATAATTATTTGTTTTAAATATTCAGATATAAAAAAAAGAATTTCTAATAATAGTAAACGGGTAAAAGATTAAAATAAATTTTAAGATTTCTATCTCAAAACATTCTAAATTCTTTATATAGCAATTATAGATTATAAATATAGATAAATTTAAAAAGAAAAATCTAATAATAGTAAGTCTGCATGCTTATAATTTTTAAATTTTCGATTTAAAACATGTTAAATGATTTATAATGGTTATATATTTAGTTGACGGTTTAAAAGTGGATCACACGGATATTTCGAAAGCCACAAAATTACCCTCGGTGAATCCTTATTTATTTATTTTTTTGACCAAGATCCGAAGTTTGCTACCCTTAAATATCATGATCACACTCTAAACCACAAAGATTTCTAACGTAAAGAAAACATCATAAATCTAATCATTACCCAAAACAACAAAAGACTAATTGGTACCCACACAAAAGTCCTACTTTTGTGCTTAACTCATTGACTAAAAAATCCATAACAATTTTTCTCCCCCACTCACAATGGTGGCTCACCTAGAAACACACACACATACTTATAGTAATTATTTTTACCAATTTTCATTTTATGTTTAATCAAAATCTTAATTTCAAAACTAATTAGTTGTATCTACCATGACACTAACGATTTTCTACCCAAATGGGTAAGACAAAACCATAAACATTAAGCTGACAAAACCCTATATTTCTTTTTCATGTCTAAACATTTTTTGTGATGCCAATAGTAGCCATGACATCAATGGCATCCTCAAACAACATTAATCTTGTACAATGTCATTATTCTCAAAAGGGTTATATTTATACACCAAAAAATAGTATTTTTAAGGCGAGTTTGCTGGCTTCGGGTTCAAGAAATGCAAAGATATTAGGCCAAACATTTATAGTGAAGGCTAACGTCGGGAGTTTCGATAAAGGAGTTGAAACGGTAAATGGGAAGAAGGTTAATGGGGTGCATTTGGGTGATAAAAGTGGAATAGGTAGTCAAGAGTATAGCTATCACGAGCCCGATGATCGTGGTGTTCTTCTTGGTAGGTTTGTGGAAAAACGATATGTCTATCGACAAACCTTTGCTATTAGATCTTATGAAATCGGCCCGGATAAAACCGCAACCATGGAAACTTTGATGAATCTTTTACAAGTAGGTCAAAAGCTCTTTCATTTTATTTCTTCTAAATGCTCTTGTCCAAATATGTTAGGAGAAAAGAGTTTATCAAAGCAATGCCAAATCTAGTCGCTAAAGTTGCCACATACATTGCTATAGTTTGTTCTCTTTCAACATTTATAGCTAATAGCCTAATAGAAATATGATGTTCTAAAAATATATATAAAAAAATTACATTTAATTTGTAAATTTACTTCTTACAGGTTAATTGTGACCATGCACAAGTGACTAAAAACACCTTTGTTGCTAAACAAAATATTACACATCATTTATATATTCCTTGAATCATTTTTATTCTAGCTCAAAATATGGCTATATGCTGCAGGAAACGGCCCTCAATCATGTGACAAGCGCAGGCCTGGCTGGCAACGGTTTTGGTGCGACGCATGAAATGAGTCTTCGGAAACTAATATGGGTGGTCACACGGATCCATGTTCAAGTTGAAAAATATAGCTCATGGTAATTAAACTCTTAACAATCCCAAAGCTATAAAAACTTAATATCCACATTTATCTAACCAAAAATATTTTAAAAAATCGACAGGGGAGATGTAGTCGAGATTGATACGTGGGTGAATGCAGCTGGTAAAAATGGGATGAGAAGAGACTATATCATACGCGATTACGTCTCTCAGAAAATTATCACTAGAGCTACTAGGTACTATACATTTGTTGCTTGTTCATCTAACTTTCTAGTATACTAATTGTTACAATATATATTATTAACACATATATGTGGGCATAGTACATGGGTGATTATGAATAGAGAAACACGAAGACTATCCAAGATTCCAGATGAAGTTAGAAACGAAGTGACACCATTTTATCTTGATAGAGATGCAATCGCGACTGAAAACATCGATCATGAAAAGATCAAAAAACTAACGGATGAAACTGCCGTAAGAATTCGACCTGGTATAGCGGTAAGTTAATTATGGAAAACTGTTTACTAATAATATGAAATTTTGATGCACAATTGTGTTTCCTTATATTTATTAGACATGCTTTTTTTTTTTTTTTTTTTTTTTTTTTCCTCCAGCCAAGTTGGAGTGACATGGATGCCAATCAACATATAAATAATGTGAAGTACATTGGCTGGATTTTAGAGGTCTCTATCTCTCCCTCGTGATATCTAACTCTATATGTATATACTCCATTTTGTAACGAGAAATAATTCACTCATAAAAAGATTTTTACAAAACAATTCACAAAATGAGATGACATAGAGTGATTGATGTATTTTTCTATAACTTCTCTCTCATTAAGCCAATTATTTTATGTCATCTCATTTTGCGGATTATTTTGTGAAAATCTTTTTGTGAATATATCATTTCTCTTTTGTAACGCAAACCCATACCTAATACGTACTCACACTTATAAGTATAAATCGTTTCCAATCTCACGTTAGGGCACATATTATGATAGACTTTTATATAAGGGAATTAATTTGCACACTTTCTCTTTTGATTGGGGTATTCCAAGTACTGCATCAGACATTTGTATCATAGTTACATCATCCTTTAATAACTTGTACGGTAAGTGAGCAAATTAAGAAAAAAAAAAAAAAAAAAAGGCAAATCACCCCGTTTATAAAAGGTGTAATTGATTCATTTAACTTTGTCACTATCATTAATTCTTAAAACTTTTGGTTGTATAAACCTATTTCCACACATAAACTTTCAAAAGCTTTATAAACATCACATATAACTCAAATGCATTAAATTGTTAATATGTTTATATTAGACATTTTCACGCCAAATAAGCATGGAATAAGTTTCAATTATGGTTAACAAAAGTGCTATTATAAACGTATTTTTGCAGCTAATTGTAAAGATTCTAATAATTGTCACACTTATGAGTCAAAAAGCTATCATTTCTTAACAAACACAAAATGCATAATTCTATGCACTAATAATAAATACGACAAATTTCATCATTTTTATTCGTTTATGATATATTTTCCTGAAGAAAAAACACATACAAACTCACTGTATTATATTCACACATTTGTCTAACCGGTGCATGAACACACAACCGTTTGGTTGAGAAACACTTACAATGTCACGCATATCGTTAGGCCAATGGTAGTTTGTTACGTTGATTTGTAGTATCAGATTTCAAATTTCCATGCGGTTACTGCGTGCATGTGTATATGTAGTACACGTATATATTTATGTATGTATGTACATTTTATAGAGTTTAGAAAACGGAATAAGTATATTTAACATGCATGTACAATGAATATGCAGAGTGTACCACTGGAAATATTAGAAAAGTACAACATGGGAAGCATAACCCTGGAATACCGAAGAGAATGTCGCCAATCTGATATGCTTGATTCTTTAACAAGCGTGAAAAAAAGGTTACATGAAGAAAACAACAACAATAGTACAACTTCTGATAGAAATACAAGATGCACAACTGATAAGGAATGCACACATTTGCTTCGGATGCAAGATGACAAATCTGATATAGTACGAGCAAGAACAGTATGGACTTTGAAGCATTGAAAATTATTTGTAATTTATTGTTATTAAGATCGATTGATCTAAAATATTGTTTCACTATATATATTGCGATATAAATACTATTTAATTTTGATGAGTGTTTTAATCCTGTGTCGACTCTATAACGAAAGACATTTGATAATTTAATAAATTTGTTGTTAAAGCACAACTGCAAAATCATGCATGACAGAGTGTCGACCTTCAATATGAAGTTCCAAACATTAACGTTATATGTATAACTTTCTTTGTTGTGTCCCTTTCANATGTTCGAAAGTTTGGATGTTATAACTTTAAGGGGGTGCTTGGTGGGTTAAGGGGGTGGGGAATGGGAAATGGATTGATTAAAGGTGCTTGGTTGGAGAGGGTAATATAATGATTACCCACTAATGGGTAATGGACCATTATAGAGTAAATTGGGGGTAAAGGATTGATTACTCATCATCACCCATTCCTTTGCATTCCCTTTCCCTTTACCTTTTCTTTTCCCTTTCCCTACTACTAACCAGACACACCCTCGAAATTGAGTGTGGCGCGTAACACACCCGTTATCCATGTGGGTCCGTGCTTGCCTGCTTTACAGGTCATGTTCGCAACCATGTGATACAATATTGGTGGCTATTGGAGTTTGAACTTTTCGTGTTTAACTTTCTACCAATCTACCATATTGCTAGCAAAGTAAATCAAGACAAATTATTAATGGAATCATTGTAGCTATGATGCTGATCTACAGTAATTTTCAAGTTAGATGGTGGAGGGTGTCCAATCAATGTTTTTTACGTGTGAAGTGAAAAGAATGGACGTTGATTTGATCAACACTAAAACTTAACAAAAAAGGGACATGTAACTTATAGAAAGATGTAATGGAATTGGGCCATAAAAACATGTGATCCACAAGTAGTCAAAGTAGGCTAAATAATAGTGTCCCCATAAAAACACCTAGTCACTTATCTGGGCCCTTTCTTTGTCCTACTTTGTGTTTCTTTACACATAAATACATAACTTTTACACATGTGAAACATAAAGTTTTTGTTTAAACAAAATATTTGTAATGTGTGTTGTACATTATATCGATCTACTTCTTTCGGTAGATAAATGCAAGTTTACCTTTTTTTTTCTCAACTTTATCTTGTTGCGAGTAATTATTTGACTTTCATTCTTGCGTTTGCAGTAAATACAACAATCCTTTTTAAAAAAGTAACCATAGTGTTACATTATATAGAACTTGATTATATGTTACTAGTGCATCTCTTTATATTTGATAATACATACATAGTGATACTTATAAAGCCTTAATGTCGTCTTAGGGTTTGTCCATATACCACATGATAGATATCATACATAACTTACACTATCGTCATCTAATATTTCTTTCGCAGTTGAAACAGAAAATTTATAAAACGTCGTATTGTTAAAACCTTAAATAACATGTGCCAAGGTAGGTTGTTGATATTGATGCCGCATATATAGTAAGTGGCAAGGAATTATCTAATACAACTTCAAAACACGGGTTCATCTAGAATATCAGACTGATAAACAAGGCTTGCGCATCAAGCTATTATGAACACAAAATGGGTTGAGGTCGAACCATGAAGCCTCTACCTAGTCGGGTAGAAACACTAGTTAGGGTATGTAACTGTGTGGACCCTGGGTAACGAGGTTGCATTCAAAAACATGTTCGCGATCCAAGGGGGGATGCACAAAATGTAGGACACGACCACAATGTTGGCATAAACAGCGAGAGTGGATCATACCACTCGTGGCGGCCACTAACCGCGCGCGGTTCCCATTACGGTGGAGGCACCATCAAGCGTGACGGACAAGATTTTGGGTTGGTTCGGTGGTCTTCACCATCTAAAGAAAAGGGATTCGGGTGTTTAACGGTCAAGAATTCAACCGTTGGGTCTTTATAAATGCAAAAAAATTAAATCTAAAACTTTATTAATATATTATATAAATATCCTCTCATACTTCTATTTTTTTCACACATTTAAATATCACCTCTCTCGTTATCTAAACAATCCTATAATAAATATTTCTGATTTCATTTCCCAAATGAATTTCAAATCGTCCTTGTTTTCTTCTTCCGGCGAAGAAGAAGTTAAAGGTATTAACTTTGAGCTAAATAGTGTCGCGTTGTATTATAAAAAAGAAAAAAAAAAGGTGAAATTCGAAAATAACAAGAAACGTCGCACATATATATCGTTATGGTACTCACGATCGTTAGTGAACGCTAACTTTTCCCAACACCTAATGTATGGCAAAGATACATTCCGGAAGAGGTTCTTAATTGAGTCGAAAACTATTTATAAGTATAGTTGAAGTATAACTGATCATTATGATTTTTTTTTCATAAAAATATTGATTGTATAGGAAAATAGGGGTTTCTTCATTAATGAACTGCATCTCGGCAATTTGTCAATTGGCATACGGATTGAATCCTGATGACTTAAATAAATATTTTTAAATGGGTGAGAAAACTTTTCGTGCTTCTCTTCAATATTTCTGTAACTCTATTATAGAAATATAAGGATACGAGCATATGTGACAACCTATTTATACCGATGTGGAAAAACATTATCGATTTAATGAAGAAAAGCATATGTTTATGAGAATGTTAGGAAGCTTTGATTGTACGAATAGGAGTTGGCTAATTTTCCGAATGCATACAGCGATCAATATTGTAGACACGATTATAGTAGCAACCTACTCATTTTGTTGTAATCGCATCACACGACTTATGGAGTTAACAAGCTTGCTTTGTTATTTCTGGAGTGAAAAATGGCATCAACGTTGTACAACAATCTCCTTTATTTGATGATCTCGAAGACGGAAAAACACGAAAGAATTTATTTGTGGCTTACGGCGTAAATTACAAGTGGGGATATTATCTTATCGATGGGATATATCAGAATGGGCAACACTTGCTAATTTGATTTCACATCCAAATACCAAATACCAATGATGTAAAGTGACGCATGAAACGGCAAGGAAAGATGTGAAACAAGTATTTGGTGTGCTAAAGAAACAATAGGCTATAATAATAATAATAATAAAAATCCCGTGTGACATATGTCTATCGATAAAATAAAAAATATGATGTACACATGCATCATATTACATAATATGATTCGAAAAGAAATATTCCGAAACACGAACTCACGAACAAAGTTACAAGTAATAAGACAAACAACATACTCCGAAACACATCAAAACCTTCGTGCCAATTTGGTGGAACACATTTCACGTGGAGCAAATAAATTGTTATTTTATTTGTTATGTTTTTAATTATTAATGTAATATTTTTTATTTTAATGAAAGTCTATTTTTAGTATTTATTAAATTTTTAAAAATGAGTTTGGCGGTTAGTTAGTTGATGATCATTATGCTTATAATATGACGATAAGGTGATGCGCTAAAAACTTGATATAAGTTAAAGTATGAGTTATCAGTCATATGATCATTACACGCAGCGTTACATTTGTTTAAATTCCTTTTTCATTGATAACCTCAAGTTTGAACAAGTTTAAGCCGCATAACTAAACTTTACGTGATGTTTAAATACTAAATAGGGTCTGACAATTTGATGTCTTTTAAATATCAATGTTAACATGTTGGCGTGGATCTTTTTTCATNATGTATGACAAAGATACATTCCGGAAGAGGTTCTTAATTGAGTCGAAAACTATTTATAAGTATAGTTGAAGTATAACTGATCATTATGATTTTTTTTTTTTTTTTTTTTTGTTTTTCATAAAAATATTGATTGTACAGGAAAATAGGGGTTTCTTCATTAATGAACTGCATCTCGGCAATTCGTCAATTGGCATACGGATTGAATCCTGATGACTTAAATAAATATTTTTAAATGGGTGAGAAAACTTTTCGTGCTTCTCTTCAATATTTCTGTAACTCTATTATAGAAATATAAGGATACGAGCATATGTGACAACCTATTTATACCGATGTGGAAAAACATTATCGATTTAATGAAGAAAAGCACATGTTTCTGAGAATGTTAGGAAGCTTTGATTGTACAAATAGGAGTTGGCTAATTTTCCGAATGCATACAGCGATCAATATTGTAGACACGATTATAGTAGCAACCTACTCATTTTGTTGTAAGTTGTCGCATCACACGACTTATGGAGTTAACAAGCTTGCTTTGTTATTTCTGGAGTGAAAAACGGCATCAACGTTGTACAACAATCTCCTTTATTTGATGATCTCAAAGACGGAAAAACAAGAAAGAATTTATTTGTGGCTTACGGCGTAAATTACAAGTGGGGATATTATCTTATCGATGGGATATATCAGAATGGGGAACACTTGCTAATTTGATTTCACATCCAAATACCAAATACCAATGATGTAAAGTGACGCATGAAACGGCAAGGAAAGATGTGAAACAAGTATTTGGTGTGCTAAAGAAACAATAGGCTATAATAATAATAATAAAAATCCCGTGTGACATATGTCTATCGATAAAATAAAAAATATGATGCACACATGCATCATATTACATAATATGATTCGAAAAGAAATATTCCGAAACACGAACTCACGAACAAAGTTACAAGTAATAAGACAAACAACATACTCCGAAACATATCAAAACCTTCGTGCCAATTTGGTGGAACACATTTCACGTGGAGCAAATAAATTGTTATTTTATTTGTTATGTTTTTAATTATTAGTGTAATATTTTTTATTTTAATGAAAGTCTATTTTTAGTATTTATTAAATTTTTAAAAATGAGTTTGGCGGTTAGTTAGTTGATGATCATTATGCTTATAATATGACGATAAGGTGATGCGCTAAAAACTTGATATAAGTTAAAGTATGAGTTATCAGTCATATGATCATTACACGCAGCGTTACATTTGTTTAAATTTCTTTTTCATTGAAAACCTCAAGTTTGAACAAGTTTAAGCCGCATAACTAAACTTTACGTGATGTTTAAATACTAAATAGGGTCTGACAATTTGATGTCTTTTTATTAAAATATAACATGTTGGCGTGGATCTTTTTTCATTAACTTTAGAGAGTTTAGACCATCTAAAGCCAGCCGGTTGCATTCTAGGCATTAAATCTGCAATTTTGGTGCAATATATTTTTGTAAAAACATCTCTTTAGCTTTTGGTTTAGTGGTACATGTTACCTATCAATCTAAAAATTATGGGTTCAAGCCTCGCTAGAAATGTTTATGAAATAGGTTGTATAGGTGTGAAAAAAATTATCGTTAAAAAAAAATCTCTTTAATTTTTGTTTTACTAATTTGACTAGGGCTTTTTTAAACGTCAACTAGTAAGAAGGTAGAACAATTTTGGCATAACTATACAAGAACAAACGGTCATAGCAAACAAAATATGTGTTACAATTTAATACTCCGTCCATTTTAAAATTATTGTTTTAGATAAAAATCACACAGTTTAAAAGAGTACGACCACTACTTTATAATTTTCAACCAATCAAATATCATCTCAAACATCTAAACTCCTTTTCAACCGGTTGATATAAGAAAGTGACTATTGTTTTAGTACATTCAAAGATGGAAATGGATATAATAATTTTAGGACGGAAGGAATAGAAAATAATTTCACGTTTGATTAGCTTAATAAAGAAGAATTGCTCCCATCTCCTAAAAAATTGCCAACATTTAGCAATTTAACAAATGGAAAACTGTTTTTTTAAGTGTCAAAAGTGTAGTGGACTGTAATACGTTTCAATTGCTTTTCTTCTGAAATTCCTATGTATTTTCTATTGATACTTTTTCAACCTCCAAAAATTATTATTTTGTTTTCATCTTAAAAGTATAATTAGCTTCTTTCTTTTTGATGAAAAAGTATAGTTAGCTTTTAATAAGAGAATTAAAGTATACAATGCAGGGAGATGAATTAGTTACTAGTATAACTTGTTTAAACATCCAAGAGTGAGTATTTCGTGCGTTGAACATACGAAACAGCTGTTTTACATTCGAATCCAAGTCTTTTTTAGACTCATGGTTGTGAGGACCTTTGCGATTTGTCACTCCATTTGGCCACAAGATCGGTCAGTGGAGATCGATGTCCAAAAACGACACTCTCCTTTTAAGTAATTTGTTTGAACTATATATAGCAAAAGTGATGATAATTCGTAGGTACACAATGAGATTAACTTTTGACCTAATATAAGTGGAGAGCAATGAAGACGCTACAAAGTGACACTCGAACCCAACCCATGCAATAGTCCCCTTAGGCCCGTAGCGTCTTGTCCATCTTATCTTCGTGATAAAGTCAAATATACAATTACATGTAGTGTTAAATTCAAGACACTATTAATTAGAAACATGGCACTCGTGAGGTACAAATAAAGTTATGATTTATTGTCGATTAAAAAGTTCTTGATATACCAATTCAAAGAAGGCAAGTTTGTTAAACTGTAGTTGGTTATCATAAGAAAACATAAACGATGGCTAAATATTAAAATATGAGCCTGTTTTACGAAAACTATGGTAAATATAGTGTGAAATTTGACTAGTCTTTTTCGTAATATTCCCATGATGGGACATGAAATTTCTACCCACTATCCTATCCATTGTCGACACCCAAGTAGGTAAAAAAAAGTGTATTTGGAGACTTATACTACTCCGTATAGAATAGAAATCAACTAGATCTCCTTCTCAACTTTCTCCAAAGAAATTGTGTGTCACGCAACACTTTTCCTTCACTTTGTGAGACTGGCAATCGAATGTGGCGCATGATCAAGAAGTGGTATAAACCGGGATCTAACTTACTAACATACTTTCCCTTGGATGTGATTCCATCACTTAATAATATATGTAGCATGTGTGTATACATTATACATATACATGTGTGTGTAACTTGGTGTATTAAGAAAGTGTATAAAAAGCTGTAAAATTTCCTTACTTAAAAGAAAGCACGTATATTATACGTAGTAACAAATTAACGAGCAAAAGTAATAACAGTACGTGCAACAGAGTACATGCATGCACCACCACTACCACTTCACCAACTACCTTGTTCACTTTCTTTTTATTATTTTCCAAAAGAGTAATCACTACAATGTGAAATGGATGTGAAATGGAAAATCATGAGCCTTAAAATGAAGAACTCTTCAGCTGTTAGAAGAGTTCTTATTCAGTGGAACATTCCTGTGAGCAGTATTAGTACATGAAAATGTTAAAGGGTGTTTGGGACAGTATGTAATGTGACAGATGGCTAGTATCTTTGGGAGTTTGAACAAGTTTCTATGGATATCCTATATGCTACAGTGTGAAATGGATGTAACAGACTAACAGTGCTGCATCAAAGTTTTATCCATGATTTCTTGTCAAAAGGCTTCCATAAAGTAGTTTCCTGTCTGGACCAGTGTTATGCCAAACACTGGCTTATCAGCAGAAAGATACATATGTGATTGATTTTGTATCAGCAGAGGCAATATCTTTAATGCTCTGTATTAATGGTTTTACCATGTAGATTTCAGATCCTCCTATCTGATCTTGAAATCTATATTTGAAAGCTCACTACATTGATGGCCTTGTATCTTGAGGATCATAAAACTATCTTCTATTAAAGCCTCAATGACAGTTGCATAATAGGCCTTGTTGGTAATTATGTACTGCATTGAATTGCTTTCTGATAATTCAGTTATGTGTGATTCATAAAGTAGGTTCTCCAATGTATGAAGGGTAAGTGAGCTTTGGTGGGCAGTGTATGAAGATAGGAATAGTGAGGAGTGAAAGATGAACCTACTTGGTCCTATCTATACACTGCCAAGGAGGTAATGGTGGTACTCACTGTAAGGAGTGTGTTCCCAGCTGTGTGAGGCCATTTTTGTAAATGGAAATGTATCACAGCTGGTATAGCCCTTACTACTGGAGAGGTTATAGGTGCCTAATGATGCCAATCTCTTTTCTGCCTTGCTTATTGTGGTGGCAGGTTGAACGAGCAAGGTTGAAAGAGGTTGAAAATGTAGCTAGATGGTATAGTGCTTCATAATAAGGTGAATCTAAAAGATGGTACTTGATAGGAGTGCTTGTATGTTATAAGTAGTATTCTGTTGTATTAGAAAGTTTGTATTGTCTGATATTGGACAATATTGATAGTTCTGTATCTGATTCTTTTGATGTCCTGTTATTGGGCTAGTATGCTTTACAAGCACTGTACAATATTTTGGTGATAAATAAAATATTTCACCTTGCACTAAAATAAAAAAATAATAAAAAAAAATTAAAAAAAAAGGTAAGTAATCACTATTGAAAGGGATAATTGTTTTGTGTTTATTCCATACAAATCAACATCGTACATATAGCCTGTATACAAAATCTATTTTGGGTAAATAGCAATCACCCACTAATTACATTAAAGAGTACAACTAGGACAAATCAATTATAATAAATGAGTGTTTATCCTGTGAGTCATAGACGACTAATACTCCCCCACAGTTGGAGCGGGAGGGAGCCGGACGCTCAAACTGGATCTAAAATCTTCAAATAAGGCTGAGGGAAGTCCTTTGGTGAAGATATATGCGTACTGATAATGGGAGGGTACATGGAGAACACGAACCTCACCAGCAGTAACCATGTCACGGACAAAATGTATATCAATCTCAATATGTTTGGTCCGTTGATGTTGAACAGGATTGGCAGACAAATAGATAGCACTAACATTATCACAGTAGACAAGAGTGGCAGTAGAAAGAGGAGAATATAGCTCATAGAGAAGGTTACGAAGCCAGGCAGTCTCAGCTACAACATTAGCAACACCCCAGTACTCAGCTTCGGCACTAGAACGGGAGATGGTGTGCTGACGCTTGGAAGACCAAGAAAGTAGATTATCGCCCAGAAAAACACAGTATCCCGAAGTAGACCGTCGTGTGGAAGGGCAACCCGCCCAATCTGCATCTGTATATCCAACAAGAGATGTTGTCGAGGATGAATATAAATGTAGACCAAAATCTAAAGTCCCTCGAACGTATCGTAAAATACGTTTAAGGGCAGCTAAATGTGGCTCGCGAGGGTCATGCATGTAAAGACAAATCTGTTGTACAGCATATGAGAGATCCGGTCTGGTAAATGTAAGATACTGAAGGCCACCTGCAAGACTGCGATATAAAGTAGGATCGTGCACTGGAACACCTTCGGGACCCAGTTTAGATTCTGTATCAACTGGTGTTCGAGAAGGGTTACAGTTGGCCATGTGAGCACGCTCAAGGAGCTCAGTAGCATACTTCCGCTGAGACAGAAACAAACCTTTAGAATGCCTTGTAGCAGAGATACCAAGGAAGTAATTAAGTGGCCCAAGATCAGTCATGTCAAACTCACTATGCAGGGAGGCAATGATCTGCTGAAGAAGATCTGTAGAAGAGGCTGTAAGAATAATGTCATCCACATAGATAAGTAGGTAAGCAACTTGAGAGCCCTGTCGAAGAATAAATAAAGAGGAGTCACAGCGACTGTGGTAAAACCCAACTCTAGTAGCATAACCTGCAAATCTCTGAAACCAAGCACGAGGTGCTTGCTTTAGACCATATAAAGATTTTTGCAGAAGGCATACATGGTGAGGGTATCGGGGGTCCACAAAACCCGGCGGTTGGTGCATATATACAGTCTCAGATAGATCCCCATTAAGAAAAGCATTCTTAACGTCAAGCTGATGAATAGGCCACTTGCGAGATACCGCAAGACTGAGAACAGTGCGGATGGTAGCCGGTTTGACTACCGGGCTAAAAGTCTCGTCACAGTCAATACCAAGTTGCTGACTACTACCATTGGCAACCAAACGAGCTTTATAACGACTCAAAGTCCCGTCAGCATGAAATTTATGCTTGAACAACTACATAGATCTGACCAAATTGACACCAGAGGGCCGTGGTACAAGAATCCAAGTACCATTTTTAACTAACGCATTATACTCATCAAACATAGCATGATTCCAATGAGGATTTTGTAGAGCGAGGAAGGGAGATTTAGGTAGGGGTGAGATAGGAGAAGTATAGAGTGAGAGACGTTCAATGGGTTTGACAATGCCTGATTGTGACCGAGTGACCATGCGGTGAATACGAGTGGGTTCGGTGGGAGGTAGTGTAGGTAGGTTAGGTTGGGTAGAGGCGACGTTGTTGATTGTTTGTGTAGGAGGTTGTTGGGTTGGTGATGGTTGATTTTGGGCTGCGATTTGTGGGCTATTTGGTAAACTCGTGTGAGGAGGAGTTATGGGTTCAAGATGGGTATTAGGGAAGTCTTGAAGTGGATTGGGTGGGGGGTGAGTAAGCACTTGGTGAAGTAGAGGAGATGGTGTAGAGTCTAAAAAGGTGTAGGAAGGTGGAGATTCGGGTGTCATTGAGCGGTAAGGGAATTGGGTTTCGTCAAAGGTGACGTGTCGTGAAAGTAAAATTTTGTTGGTTTCAAGGTCTAGGCATCGAAAGCCACGATGATAGGCGGGATAGCCCAAGAAAATGCACGGTGTTGCTCGTGGGGCAAGTTTGTGAGGGGAATTAAGGTGAGGGTAGCAAAGACACCCAAATATATGTAAGTTAGAGTAATCGGGGGCTTTGTGATAAAGTCTTGTGTAGGGGATTTCGTTGTTGATGGCGGTAGAAGGTAAAAGGTTGAGGAGATAAGCGGCCATATGCAGGGCCTCGACCCAAAAGGTGGGGGGTAGGTGAGCTTGAAACAAGAGCGTACGAATGACATTGTTGATGGTTCTAATCATGCGTTCTGCTTTGCCATTTTGTTGAGAAGTTTTTGGGCAAGAAAATCTAAATTGTATACCGTGGTTATCAAAGAGTGTATGTAAGTGGTTGTTGTCGAACTCACCACCATGGTCACATTGGAAACTTTTTATTTCACATTTAAATTGATTCTTGACATAGTTCCGAAAATGCAAAAATTTATCAAGCATGTCAGATTTATGACGAAGAGGGTAAATCCATAAATAATGAGAGAAATGATCAAGAAATAAGACGTAGTATTTGAAACCACTTTTACTAACAATTGGAGATGTCCATAGATCAGAATGAATAATATCAAAACAATGTTCAACAGTAGAGCTGGAACTATGAAAAGGAAGCTTCACATGTTTGCCAAGCTGGCATGCATGACATACATGTGGAGACTTTTCTTTATTACACGATATTAACTGACGAGAAACAAGAGACCGTAGCACTTCGTCACCAGGATGACCGAGGCGTTGGTGCCACGTGGAGGAGCTTGTTGAGAGAAGAGCTGTAGGGATGGTTGACGGCTTGGTAATGGGATAGAGATCTCCTGAACTATCACATCGAAGGAGGATATGGCGAGTCCAGAAGTCCTTCACAGAAAAACCAAAAGGGTCAAATTCGACAGTGCAATTATTATCTTTAGTAAATTGACGTACAGAAATGAGATTTTTAATAATATTGGGGGTGACAAGGACATTATGAAGATGAAGTGGGCGATGAGTGGATGGAATAATGCTATGTCCGCTGTTAGTAACGGGAATAGAATTTCCGTCACCAACATGCACAGATGGGAATAAACGTTTGTTAAAAATAGAACTTAAATTATTTGCATTAGAAGTTAAATGGGAAGAAGCACCTGTATCCATATTCCAGGTCGGGTCCTGTAATGTCATAGTGCTAAAAGCACTAGGGAGAGCGGTAGCTTGTGACGGGTATATGGCGGGACCCGGGCCAAGAATACCGTTGGAAGGAACTGGCATTTGGTACTGTGTAGCATAGGCGGGCTGTTGAGGTATTGGACCCATGGTGTAGTGTTGCTGGGCTGTTTGGGCGGGCTGTGGGGTGTAGGAAGTAGAAGCATAGGTGTGATGGGCTTGTGGGCTATTAGTGTGTTGGGCCAGGCGGTTAGGAATAAATGAGTGTTGGGCCTGTTGAGCCATCCGACCAGCATAGTAACCAGGGGGAGCCCATGAGTTAGAATTGTTATTAGCCTGATGCATGAAAGAGCGGGATACTGTTTTGTCCCGAACCAGATTTGAGACCCGACCTATTTCGAAGGTCATGTATAAACTTGCATCTATCCCCAAACTTGCACGTTCCTTTATTGAAATGGTTACATAATTGAGGTAAGTTTTGGGATTTATTAGATGAATTGTTGGTGTTACCTTTGTGGTCCGAGGAACCAGTAGCAACGAGAACAGTTGGGGATGAAGAGCTGCTGTCGAGGGCTGCATTATGGCCAGGTTGTTCATTCAAGGTAGACTCCTCGAGGAGCAACATATTCCTTGCGGTTTCAAAGGATGGTAGTGGTTGTTGGTGACGTATAATTTTCACTATAGTGGTAAACCGAGAGTCAAGACCATTTACCGCGTAAATCACCAAGTTCTTTTCATTTACAGGAGATCCAAGGTTTTGAAGACGGTCGGCCATAGACTTGATCTTGGTACAGTAGTCATTGATTGACATGTTTCCAATCTTGATTGAACGAAGTTCATTATCAAGATTGATAGCCCTAGCGTCTTTATTGTCGTGAAAGAGCCCTTGAAGATGGTCCCACAAATCTTTTGCATAGCCCGGGGTAGAGACGACTTGCTCTTGTAACGAGTCACAAAGGGATCCTAGGATCCACATCTTGATGAGATCATCAAGTTTGCACCATTCGGGGTCGGGTTCACTTGAGGATGTGTCATTGGATGGTTTTGTTTCTATGTGTGATTTGAGTCCAAGACTCCCTAGATGAATTTTAAAGAAGGAGTTCCATGAGTTATAGTTGTGTTTTTCCAAACTTAGTTTTACAGGGACTTTATTTGTAATGCTAAAAGGGATTAGTTTATCAGCGGTTGGAGGAGTAGGAGGGGGAGGAGGTGGTGGTGGTGGTGTAGCGTCAACGGCCATGGCTGCTGAATATTGAGAGTTGAGGGTTTAAGAATATCGACTGGAAGAGTGGAGGAGAAGGGAGATACACGGTTTATTTTAGAGATAAAAGAGGAGAATATATTGTGAGGCCTGATACCATATTGAAAGGGATAATTGTTGTGTGTCTATTCCATACAAATCAACATCGTACATATAGCCTGTATACAAAATCTATTTTGGGTAAATAGCAATCACCCACTAATTACATTAAAGAGTACAACTAGGACAAATCAATTATAATAAATGAGTGTTTATCCTGTGAGTCATAGACGACTAATAGAGACTTCCTATAAAAACCAAGGCCTATAGAGATACAAGGCATACCTTTCTCGGCCTTTTGGCTAAGATCAAGTGTAGTATCTGTTCTTATCAGTTTAATATCTGATATGTGAGCCATCGGCTCACTCGATATTAATCTTATTTTTTATGGGATCCACCACAATAGCTTGCTATTGGGGTCTTTGCGAGTCACTTTGGCGTTGCACTACTGCCTTTGTTTGGCTCACCCCTCCAATTCTAGTTTGAAATTTGATCTTACTTTCTAACTTTTGCAGTAAAATTTTGTTTCTACTGAGTTCTAGTTACTTTCTTTGTTTTTGATAGCAAATATTAGTTATCATTAATTTGGAACTTTCTAACTCTGCTGAAACTATATATTGTCCAATAAGATATTAATTGAGACAGGCTGTTTTAAACTTAAAATAGAAACCATCCTTTTATTGATGAAAAATAACTCATATGATAGTTTTCTTGGATAGAAATCAAGTCTTAAAAATGAAAGAGCATGTAATTTTCTTATTTTAGCAAACTTCTAGAGTGTCCTTTCAAACTTTATCTGCTCCTTCATTATCAAAATCGAACACGAACACTCCCATGATCATGATCAAAATCGAGCAGATTAAGCATGTCAGAAACTAACTTATTGCTTATGAAAATCTTAGCGCTTATGAAAATCTTAGCGTAAACTTGAATACACCTGCGTGGAAGATCATTTTCTGTGAAAAAACAAATTCTAATACTTGTTGACCATAATGCAATATTGTAGGATGAAGTTAAACCATGTTGCAAAAAAAGGGAAGTTTCTAAAACACCTAAATGAAACCAAACATGTATCCTAACAAGATTATTCAAAAGTTGTTAATCTTAAATCCATTTTATGATGCTAAAAAGAAAAGAGACATAAAATAAGATATAAACGATCATGCGTTGGTTCGATTTTGAGGCAAACCATGACTAAACGAAGCTGGAATGACGAAAATAAGAACAGATTTTCAAACAATACAAAATCAACTTTAACCTTTACCTTTTTTGAGAAAACCTTTACCTCTTTTGATAGTTTCTTCAAATAAAGGGTATGATTCTTACATCTAGATTTCTATCAATTATTTTTGCAAATTATCCTAATCCGTAACATGAGTGCACGTACGAGTCTGAAATTTTCCTAACACTTTGAGGACGATCATTTTTTTAAATTACGTCTTGGTCACTTGGAATTTTGCTTTCAAGATAATGGTTTTCTTGTCCACACACAACCTAAATTTTCTTTATTTGGTTTTGTTACAAGTCTTGATTTCAGTGTGATTATGCTATCACAATTTGTATTGTCTGTTAGAAAAGAAAGAAAAACAACTAGATTTACATGGCAAAAATTTCAACCTGTTAAAAATGATATTCAACTCGATCTCAACCGATATAATTAGAATCCATTTCGTACATGAAAATTTTAAATAATGGCATACTATAATAATTTTTAATCAGTATAACAAACAAGAATCACAAGGAATAGTGGTATTTGTATCTAACTCTAAACAACATAACTCTTTATTACGAAGAATAATTAAGATGGCAGGTCATTTTTAGGTGAGTTAAGAGGAAACAAAACTAATAGTTGAGGTTGTGATCCTTTCATCGGACTCGGGTGCAAGTAATAACCCTTTTCAGCAATGGCTCTATCTTCTTCTTCCATCGGAGTCTCGGGGCTCCTTCTTCCACAAACATCTAACGTGGACACTGGCGACCCCATCACCGTCTCTTTATCATACCCCATCAGCCTCCCTTCTCTTGTTGCAGGCCGTGCTAGATTGATTTCTAGCTTCTTACCAGCTTTCCTTCGTTCATGAAGCTTATAGCTCGATCTCTGGTGACCAACTTTGGAAATGCTAGGTTTTCTTACGAGTTTGTGTGAAGAAGTAGAGACCTGTGGATGTGTATGTGCTCCAGTGAGTAGCTGGACGATGGCTAGGAAGTTAGAAGGGTCGGCTTCGACAAAGGTAGTGGAGAGTTTAGGGTTTGGGTTGGACCCTTCATTATTGTCCTTAAATGAAGAAGCCATGAAAATGACTATGTAAATAAGAAACAAGAGAAGATATTGAAAAAATGGATGTCACAAAAAATGTTGTGTTGATATATATATAAGAAAGGTACAAAGTAACAAACTACACGTATAGATGGAAAACGGTTCGGGTTTTAGTAGATCATTTTATTCTTTCTTGTACGTTACTAATGGATATATATGTAGCAAGTCAATTAGAATCATGTTCAAACCACACTTTCTTCTTCATAGGGTTTTTGGTCAACACATCAAGATTAATTTCAAGTTAAAGTTCAAAGGTTTGACTTCAAGTTCAACAGATTTCTTAATCAAATTTCAATTGCATTATGTTAGTCAATGTAATTGGTATTCAAGTATTGAATCATTAATGTTGTAATCCAGGTATGGAAAGATATTTTCTACCTTAGTGAAATTTCAATAATGTTTTCAGTGATCCAAATCAATAATAGCCAGTTAATCTAACTAGAGCGTCGTTGTTATTTATTCTTCTACTTAATCTTACAACTCATACAATCATACAACATGTGTCATGTACTAAATGTCATACTCGAGAGGATAAATAGACACATATGGTAAAAAAGATATATCATTCTCGAAGTAATTATGCTTTAATTTACGACATGGACATTGGATGTGAGGTAAGTTGTTTTGGCAAAAGTGCCAAACCTGAAGGGTATTGAGCATACGTGTCAACTTTATAGTTTTGGATGGTGTTTAGAATGAGGTTTGGTTCGGTTGCTTTTGCTTGTATTGAAACACTTTGTTACTTCACAAACACGGGAGCTAGCTTGTCTTCTTGTTTAAGCCACTTAACAGATTTTGTTTCAAAGTGCAATCATACGTACTCTTTGAAATTTGATGCCACTACAATGATGTAAGAGGAGACAAAAGCATATGGAAAGGTGTGGAAAGAGCTTAAAGCATATGACAAACTAAATATAGGGTTTTCTGCAAATTGATTTGCACACTTACATTTGATATTGATCATCATATATTTTGTTTTAACTGCTTGTATATTAGTGCAGAGGCGTTTTATTTTACAAACCCAAAAAGTGCCACATACTATTGGACAAATCCTGACTGTCGGATCAAAAAAACAGTTTTTAATAATAAAAAACACGGAGGGACCAATTTTGCCAATTCCCCAAACTTACCCCAACAACCCCAACCCCTCACCCGTCACTTTCCACACACACGAACTCACACAATAACAAATTCTCTCTCTAACCGCCATTAATAATTGACACAAAAATTCAAAATCAACCGATTTTCACAGTTAAAAACATCAACTAAACATAAAAATGGAAGAATCATCATTTAAAAAAGAAGACACAGGAAAAAAACCGGTACAAAATGAACCTAATGAAACTCAAAATGAAGGTACGATGCTTCAGATTAATTATTCACTTGATTTATTAGTATCTCTAGTGATTTTGTACTTATTTATCAATATTATTGCATAGTAATGAAATCTAAGTAAACACTACTTTCCCCACCATTGTTTTCTCAAAACTTTAATTTAATTTGCATAAGTAGATACTTGGGTTAGTTGACTAGCAACTAATTCCGCCCACTCCTTCAAAACCGAGATTTTACTGCTTTCATAAAAACATAAAAATACAAAAATAATCATCCTCCACTCTTATACCTTAATTAGAGTAGTCTTTAACCTAACGAACACTATTCCCTGTGAGAGAACGATCAATCCCCCGGTACTTGCCACTACACTATACTACATCGGTCAGGTACACTGCCTGGTGGGGATTGTAAGCCTCTTGAGATCCCTTAAGAGGTAAAACAAAGTGCGTAAACAATCCCACGCGCATCATACACTGCCTTGATATGGTGAACTTTGTGTGAGTTCAACAATATCTCCTTCGTATAGTAACCTTGGAATAGTTCTAGTAGTCCCCCCCCCCTTTTCCCTGACCTCTAGGGTCTGTTAAATAGCTCCAAATGCACAAGTTAAACTCCAAATTGTGTTTAATGAAGGCAAATGATCGGCCTCTCAATGAATGCAATCAATAACTCTATTCTTGTAACTGTCACGTCAAGTGCATCATTCTTCATAGAAAGTATGCAGTACTTTGTATTGAATCAAACTCTTTTACCCGCCAAGCAAGTATGTCGCACAAGGTCCTAAAACCGGCGTACTTAGGTCTTTAATAATGTATTTTCAATCCAAGTCCTTTCCTTTAACTAACATTGTTGTCTTTGACGGTTCTTAAGTAATATTCTTACTTTCTTCTCTTGATCAATCCTGCAACCAGATTAGTACCAATTCCACACAAATAACACAATAATCTATATAATTTAGTAGATATATAATATATAATAAAGGGAATAAATATGTATCATTAGAGTTGATAACAATGGCTTGTGAAAAGTACTATTAGAAGTCTGGCCATATCTATTGTTACTAGGAACAAAAGGTGTCCTGTTTTTCTTTTTGATTGCATTCAAAGTTGACTCTTTGACTTGAACATTCTAACACTCATAGCTAGCTCAGTAGGCAATCCTCCCATAAACAAACTCATTGCATGTGGTTCACTTATCTCTACCCTGCTCAAAAGATTATCAAAGGTATCCTCATAATCCCTAGCAGTGGTCTCATACTTCAAGTTCTTTAGTTCAGACATTGGGTCATCATAAACACTCCCAAATCTGTCTAAAATGGCTTGTTTGTACACTTCCCAAGCCACAAAACGTCCATGAATCTTAGTAAATTATGTGTACCATAACAAGGCCTTATCATAAAGGTGAATAGAGACAAGATTTACCTTTAGGTAGTCTTATTTCTGAATGGATAGTGCACTACTAATCAATTACATAATGTAGTGTGATTGAATAGAAACCAGAGTACCAGTGTAGTACTTCTTTGTTTAGAATTTTCTTGATCGGAAAATAACAAACTTCACCGGAAATTGACCGGAGAAGATGACTGTGATAATTGTGAGTGTGAGAATATGAATTATGACGATATAGAGCCAAGAAAGGGCTCTGATACCACTTGTCACACACCAATAGGATTCAATTAAGTATCATTATTGGATTACAATGGTAAGGCAATCAAGAATGAGAAATAGATCACAAAAACTGAATTGTATTAACAAAGTGAAAGGTTGTTACAATTGATAACTGGAATGAGTTGAGAGAAAAGAGAGATACAATTTTAAACTAAAAATGTAAAATGAAATGTAACAACTATTTAAATCCAGCTTTCGTGGGAAATGCTGTTAGTAGAAGTTGAGGAGAGAGTCACGTGTACCTCACGTGTCTAGTCCAGGACTATTCACGTGCACCTCACGCGCCACCAACTTATCATAACAACTTACAATAGGGTTGTCGAATTATTTACTCTTACCAGCGTTGTGTTTTAGAATTCTACAACAATACTAAATCATGACCATTGACCTATCATTCTACTGCACAAGGATCTAGCACGGATATGTGTCACGACTAAGTCAAAAAAACCACAAAGACACATAAGTACCACATTATGTTCTCCTCTTATTATTTCCCCGTCAATTTATACTCTTGAAAAACACCAAAAAGATGAAAAATCTTAAAAACAATTTGTTCCAACAGCTTAATACGGGCATTACTTATACAATTACTAATTGGTTATATAGGTGTTTCCAAAATGTGGTCAGAAGCAATTGTTTTGTTTGATAAGGAAAGAAAAAGTACTTGTTCTTTTTTATCTAAAAAAAGGTTTTCTTGAGATTTTTTTTTAAGAGAACATGTTTCAAATTGCTAGAAAATTAATATTGTTTTTAGAGTAAATTACACCGTTCGTCCTTGTGGTTTGCGTTGACTGGCGTCGTTAGTCCCTTGACCAAAAAAACTGCACCGTTCATCCTTAACGGGAAAACGTTTGGCGTCGTTAGTCCCTCCCCCACTAACGCTTGTTAAGTGTTGTTACACCTGAAGTCCCATGAGGGTATACTAGTCATTTCGCAAACCAAAAGGATGAACGGTGCAATTTTTTTTAATACGTTGTAAGTTCCGTTTTAATACGTTTTCGTCTGTTTTTTTTACATTTTTGTCCGTTTTTTTTCGTTTTCGTCTCTTTTTTTTTACGTTTTCCTCCGTTTTTTTGCGTTTTCATCCGTTTTTTTTTTGTTTTTGTCTGTTTTTTTACGTTTTCCTCTTTCTTTTCGTTTTCCTCTGTTTTTTACGTTTACGTCCGTATTTTCTTTTATTTATTTTATTTTTTTAACGTTTTTGTCCGTTGTTCTAACGTTTTCATACGATTTCGTCCATTTTTTACGTTTTCGTTCGCTTTTTACGTTTTCATCCATTTTTTTTCGTTTTCGTCTATATTTTTACATTTTCCTCCATTTTTTTACGTTTTCATCCGTTTTTTCTTTTTCGTCTGTATTTTTACGTTTTCATCCGTTTTTTACGTTTTCATCCGTTTTTTCGTTTTCGTCTATTTTTTTACGTTTTTGTCTGTTTTTTTCGATTTCGTCTGTTTTTTTTCGTTTTCGTCTGTTTTTTTACGTTTTTGTCCGTTTTTTTACATTATCATTCGTTTTTTTTGTTTCTGTCTGTTTTTTTATGTTTTCGTTCATTTTTTTACGTTTTCGCCCATTCTTTTATGTTTTTGTCTTTTATTATAACGTTTTCAGACGTTTTTATCCACTCTTATCCGTATAAAATGGATAACAGTGGATAAAAACGTATGAAAATATAAAAATTGAACGAAAACGTATGAAAACGTTAGAATAAAAGACAAAAACGTAAAAGAATGGGCGAAAACGTAAAAAAAACGAATGAAAACGTAAAAAAACAGACAAAAAAAAAGGATGAAGATGTAAAAAAACGAACGAAAACGTAAAAAAACAGACGAAAACGAAAAAAAACAGACAAAAACGTAAAAAAGCAGACGAAAAAAACGAATGAAAACGTAATAAAAACAGACGAAAACGAAAAAACGGATGAAAACGTAAAAACGGAGGAAAATGTAAAAAAACAGACGAAAATATAAAAAAACGGATGAAAACGTAAAAAAAACGAAGAAAAACATAAAAATACAGATGAAACCGAAAAAAACGGTTAAGAATGGATAACAACGTAAAAAATGGACGAAAGCGTATGAAAACGTTAGACCAACGGACAAAAACATAAAAAAACGGACGTAAATGTAAAAAACAGACGAAAACGGAAAAAAACAGACGAAAACGTAAAAAAAACAGACGAAAACGAAAAAAAGGATGAAAACGTAAAAAAACGGAGGAAAACGTAAAAAAAAAGAAAAAAAAAAGAAAAAAGACGAAAACAAATAAACGGACAAAAACGTAAAAGAACAAATGAAAACGTATTAAAAAACGGAACTTACAAACGTATTAAAAAAATTGCACCGTTCGTCTTTTTGGTTTGCGAAAGGACTAGTATACCCTCATGGGACTTCTGGTGTAACAACACTTAACAAGCGTTAGTGGGGGAGGGACTAACGGCGCCAAACGTTTGCCCGTTAAGGACGAACGGTGCAGTTTTTTTGTCAAGGGACTAACGACGCCAGTCAACGCAAACCACAAGGACGAATGGTGTAATTTACTCTTGGTTTTACAATCAAGTGTTGATTGCATGGTTCTAAAAAGCACGTCATGATGGCGTCAAGACGCCACTAAGGCGTGAGGCGTGACCTCTACGTAACAAAATAGACTAAGGTTTCGACTTTAGGCGTGGCGTGGGATGAGACAGAAAAAGCCGTGCTAAGGGGTGAGGCGTGGCGGGTTTTTTTTATTCATTCGAATAAAAAGCTATTTTTTAACTCCAATAATTTTATTATTATTTTTGTTGTTATTATTATTATTTTAAATAAAGAATATTACATTTAAGAATATTACATATAACGATAGTTTTCTAACCTTATTAATTATGTACAACGTTTTTGATAAACTCGGTATATATGAAATATTATATAAACATATAAATATTTTTATATTTGTGCCGCTTTATATCATGCCATGAAAACACAAAAGCTTCGTCTTTACCACTAAAGCGTGACGCTTGGTCATGCCTTTACGACACGCGTCGTAGTGTTTATAAATTGTGTATTTATCTATATTACCATATAAAACATTTAAGTTGTGAGCTTCATAAAAAATTAAGATAAGGAGCTCCAATCATGGTGTGACATGTGTCACTTCTCAACTAAAAAAACACTTTTATTTTCAATATCTTTTTATCTATTTATTTTCTTTATCATCTAATTTGACTATATTTTTTAAAATTTTGTGCTTTTTAATTCAGTATAGTTTTATAGTTTTTATATTTCTGGCTTATTTTATTTTGATTCAAATATTTTATAACTTAAACCTTTATTTCAATCAAAAACTTGATTCGTCAAATTATATACTTTGTGAGAGAGTGTTTGACGGGTAAGAGATTGTGAGGGTCTTTGTAGATACGGGTATGAGAAAGCTATGGAAAACACAAACAAACATATACAACGAACACATATATATTCGCCTGTGCGCGCGTATCCTCCTGGTTTTTCCAAAAACGTTTACATTTTTATAAATTTATCACCCTCATTAGCAATATAAGATTATAAGGACACGTGGTCAACAATATGGATTATATACACATCCACCGTCCATTCCGTTGCAACATAGTTGATAGATGGTGAACTGATTCCCATTCGGCATTGAAAAGGTCACACCAATAAGTAGTATGCATTACCCAAGGCATTTGGCCTATTGTTATGCCAGTTGCGGGTTCAAGTTTAGTTTGAGACATTTGTAAGATAGGCAGTATAAGGTGTGACAAAATTGTTGTTAGGAAAAAAAAAGGGGGCGGTATGCATCAAAGGAAGACATTATATTTATATATATGTACACATTAGGCCAGAACCAACAACATTGCTTTGAAAGTGAGCTTACCTAATTTTAAGAGTGCCTCGAACGCGTTTGAGGAAATGTCTAGGCCAAACTAGATTATTAAAGAAGTTCTAAAACGTTTCAAAGATACCTATGGAATTTTGTGGAGCAAAACATCGTAGTTCAAAACCTTCAACAAAACCAAGTAATGATCTAACGCTCTATATATATATATATATATATATATATATATATATATATATATATATATATATATATATATATATATATATATATATATATATATATATATATACAGCAAACCAGAGAATTCAATTTGAAATGCATTACCGTTTTTGCTTAGATTTGTTTGAGAGCGTTGACAGTCACTTTCTGCTTTATAGTTCAAACTCTTAATGTGCTGTATTAATAATTGACAATTTACATTAATAAAGTTAGCTGCTATTGTTAAAGAATGTATGTTTTGTATTAATAATATTGTTCCAAAATCAATGTCTAAATTCTCTTTTTATGCACAGAGTATTATGGAAACTATGTAGAAACAAGCCTAACGAATCTTTACAACGTGCTTTATTCTAGTGCAAAAACGAACTAAAGATGCTTAATCCCATCCTCATGGCTAAAAGGTAATGGCACTGACTTGACAGCTCGAAACTTTCCAACATTGTTCAAATGTTCATTCTCCAACCTGAGTCATTCACTAAACTGTTAGATTATGTATTAATGAAACTGTGTTTATGTGTTTATAATCAGGAATTGGACTAGACCTGAAGAAATTCCATATGCCACGTCTAATGATCTCCAAACATGCAACTATTGCAATCATGGCATTTCTATGCAGGAAAGCGGTATCAGTGAAATTCAGTACTGTTTGCATCCAGGCAAGTCTCAGTATCACATTCAATACCTGCAAATTAGACCATGTAATTAAGATCTGACAGTTTATAAAATGGATAGATGGAAGATCATATTATATGCACTGAGGTTATCTATTAAGATCATTAATTACCATTGCTATGAAGTAGATGGACCGTTTAGGCAAAATGAGCTTATCTCTTAACCACGGATTCTCAGAATTCCTGCATAGCAGACCCCAATCCTTCACTATATCCCAATATGTACTGAATATTGTTGCAAATACTGAGGTAGCTCCTGCAATGATTTGCAAGGTAATCCCTTTCTTTTGACTATGAATTGTTCTTGCAACAACAGCAACAATGGTGGAAAAGTATTTAATTCCATTCAGAGCTTGTGTTGAATCATGTCCTTCAAACAAGCGGCGTAGGCACTATACATCCGTATATAGACAACACTTAAGAATATCTATATTAATTACAAGTTGACAATGCATTGTAGATCATATATGTACCTGTAGGACTCGAATCCAATATGGGAGAACAGCAATAATTATATACATAATATCATAAACATCGCTTTTTTTGCAAGCTTCTCCATCCCTTTTCTTGTAATCCCCCCAACCATAGTAGCATACATAAAACTGCAAATTCCTCAATAACTGAACCTGTAAACATAAAAAGAAATATATAAATAAATGATATTTGGTTCATTGATGAAGTATGATTAATATTTTGCAGCTGGCTGTGAATCTTACCTGACTGGTAAATTGGTCGGCCAAAAAGAAATCAGGTAAAGTGACTGTATAAAAAGGAGCACAAATACAGTGCCATAAACAGACCAAGAGAAAGTAACGGTTTGCGCGATAGACAATGTTAAACGGACAGATTGCTATCAAAAGTACAAACTGCAAAACATAGTTTACAATCAATATGAAACAGGAATACATAAATACTTTCAAAACACAGGGCAGAAGAGGAAATTCTTACAATGACCAAGCCTAGTGGGACTAATTCAGTTAAAGCTTTGTAACTTTGAGTACGCTGATCCATTTGCATTTCAAGGTTTGAGAGTATCCCTGCAAGAGTGAGTACAGATAGCCCAGTACCAAGTAGTAGGACTTCTTTAAAACCCAGTTCTGTACCCGCTTTGTATCCAAATATAAAGGAGTAATTGACTCGATAACGCGTCCAATAATATACATTTCCAGCATACATCAACAGATGCAACACTAGAAATCCAAACAAACTGTATAGTGGAAATATGGTATCCATGTACAGAGTTCGGCCTTCACTATTAAGAAGATCTCTATTATGTATAACTACAATAATTGCCACCATAAGTGCTAAAGAGCATCCAAAGAAGCAACCTGCAAGGGAAGATACATTTGTGAGTTTTACTATACAAGTCAATATAGGTTTATATCACAGGATGCTCAAAACGTACCCACGAAAAAAGTTACCCTATGTTTCTCTCTTTTAGCTTTAGGCCGTAATGTGTCCATTGCCTGATGACGATTCCCATTACAGAAATGCTTTACAAATGCTGCTTCTACCCTATCTATGAGCTTAGCAACCTGAAGCAATTCTTGATTAAATATTGAACCCGCCATTATATATTAATAAAGATCAAATGCAATTACTTATAATATAGTAATATACCTCATCAGATTGGCTCAAGTAAGATTCTTCAATCATTTGTAAGTACGCATCTGATGCATTTCTTGATGTGATCTGCAAGAACAACTAAGGTCAGGAGTTGTAACGCTGTAGGACACATATGAGGAAAAAAAACGAACCCCTAACCTTATCATACTTTTTCATTATCTTAGAGAATGCCAATTGATTCAGGAAGCTGGAATTGAAAAGCAAGATACAGGTCAGTTATATTTTGGAGTCAAAAATTTATATTAGATGAAAAAAGTGATTAATTAGTCCTTACGCATAGTTCTTTAGAAACCGAAGCTTTTCATGGAACTCAATGAAAGCCTGCTTCAACTTTCCTTGTGCTTCTTTGAGTTCATTTTTGTTGAAATTAAAATCTGATTTCAAAAGATGGAAAACACTTTTCATGGTAGCTACTGGTGTTTCCTTCGTGGCATTGATCTTTACTTGATTCAAAACTTCTAAAGAAGCCATATTGTATTCCTTTCCATCAACCGATCTCTCCTCTTGTTTTTCTTCACTCGTCTCGGATTCTTTAATCGTCTCCAGTGGATATGAACCTTAAATGCATCACAAATCATTTAATACATTCTTTAATTCAAATTTCATCCATGTCCATGTGTGCAGGTCATGTTGGTATCCAATAAGATCATGTCATGTGGCCACTAACCGGATATTGGCATGACCTGCTCATATGGGTATGCATATTTTCTTTGGAACAAAAGGGTATGCATATTGAACATAATACAAGTATATATGTTTTCATTTATCTACAAACTACCTGGGGTTTTTTGATTGATGAAGGGCGAAACAGCATAAGGATCATTGACTTTAATCCGAAGAGCAATGAGAGCATCCATTTGTATATTCAACTCTTCAGCCTCTTTCACAACTTCCTCAACTTTCTCTTTATAAAAACTATTAACTTTGTTAAACTCGTGATCAAGTCTCTTAAAGAAAACAAGTTCGAATTCTCCGCCATCCTTAGAAGACCGAAGAAAAATCGTTTGGTAACTCCTGCTATCTTGATCCCCTTGTTCTTCATCTGCTTCTTGCATTGCACTTACAAGAATGACTTCATCTTCTTTATCTTTTTTAGGACTAGTGTTACCATAACGACTAGTTAGTCCACTAAATGCTCTAAAAAGAGACACCCTTCTTTTTAAAGAGGCTGAATGACGTGGTTTCACCGGTGCTGACGTGGTCATCCGACGCCGAAAAATCAAGATTTCTTTCAAAAGGGTCTTGAGATAGTTGTAGTTCATGTATGCTTCTTGCCATTCTGGCACCATTTGTGATGCAAATTCTTTTCCAAACTTCATTTTACTAAAGCAAAATACCAACAAATAAATAAATTTAACAATGTCTCAGCATTAAACCTCAGAGTATGGATATTTATAAGGATAAAGTGTTGAAGAAGTTAGGAAGAACATTCATATGGTTGTGTTTGTTTTCACATTTATTATCGTCATATTTTGAATAGACCAAGCTGCTTGCACCTTTTATAACGTGTTTTTGCCTAAATATTTGTATAGAAGAATGAATCAATAAGAGTTGGTCGGGTAGGTCAAGTTGATTTAATTTCCAAGATAAATAACAGTATGTGTCTACTTCTTGGTAAGAGATATATTTAAACAAATCTTCCAAACATAATAACAAATACTGACATTTATGAAATAAAATATGCTAAAGTTTCTATTGATTCTTAAGCATATTTATGTTTGATATTGTTTTCTTATTTGTGAATTTTCGAAATCTTTATAGAGGTGACTTATTTTAGAAACTAGTTTTTTTTTACAAACTGAGGGACAAATCTCCACCATTCATATAGTTTGATCTAATGGTGGGGATTAACCTAAGATTTAATATGACAACCTAAGTCCATGTTTTTTTTTCCTTGTCTTTTTGTCTTTCTTATTTATTCATTTTTTTTTCCTTTTTGTCTTTTTTTCTTTAATTCAAGTTTTTTTTTTCTTTAATTCACAGTTTTTTTTTTTCGCGCTTTTTTTTTAAAAAAAAAAGTCGCCTTTTTTTTTTACGTTTTTTTCATACATATTCGTCGGATTTTTACGTTTTCGCCCGTTTTCATACGTTTTCGTCATTTTTCTGTTTTCATACGTTTTCGCCCGTTTTCATACGTTTTCGTCCGTTTTCTTACGTTTTGGTCCGTTTTCATACGTTTTTGTCTGTTTTCTTACGTTTCTGCCCATTTCATACGTTTTCGTCTGTTTTCAGACGTTTTTTCTCGTTTTCATACGTTTTCGTCTGTTTTTATACGTTTTCGCCCGTTTTCATACGTTTTTGTCCGTTTACTTACGTTTTTGTCCGTTTTCATACGTTTTAGTCCGTTTTTATACGTTTTCATCCGTCTCTACGTTTTCGTCTGTTTTCATCCGTTATCATACGTTTTGTCCGTTTTCATACGTTTTCGTCCGTTTTTATACGTTTTCATCCGTTTTCTACGTTTTCGCCTGTTTTCATCCGTTATCATACGTTTCGTCCGTTTTCATATGTTTTCGTCCGTTTTCTTACGTTTTCGCCCGTTTTCATACGTATTCGTCCGTTTTCGTACGTTTTCGTCCCTTTTCATACTTTTTCGTTCGTTTTTATACGTTCTCGTCCGTTTTTATACGTTCTCGTCCGTTTTCATACGTTTTCGTCCGTTTTCATACGTTTTCGTCTTTTTTCATACGTTTTCATCTTTTTTCGTCCGTTTTCTTACGTTTTCATCCTATCTCCTACATATTCGTCCGTATTTGTTCGTTTTCATTCATTTTCGTTCGTTTTTAATTGTTTTCGACCATTTCAGACGTTTTCATACGTTTTTGAATATCACAAGTGATATTCTGTGATAATCTGAATATCACAAGTGATATTTTGTGATATTCTGAATATCACAAGTGATATTCTGAATATCACTTGTGATATTCTGATATTCATGTGATATTCAGAATATCACAAGTGATTTTCATACGTTTTTGAATATCACAAGTGATATTCAGTATCACAAGTGATTTTCATACGTTTTTGAATATCACAAGCGATATTCTGTGATAATCTGAGTATCACTTGAGATATTCATAATATCACAAGTGATATTTTGTGATATTCTGAATATCACT
>LBNU01006054.1:25837-42683 GCA_014162995.1 Artemisia annua | reverse complement strand
CTTATATATACGCATTTTTTACTTTTCTTCAAATATGAAACTACTTGCGTAACAAAATGAAATTTATCTACAACTTGTACTCCGTACAATAATATGCCCGATTGGCACTTTTTTATTGTTTGTTTATTTGATCTTAACGATGAAAATTAGCAAGTGGGCATAAAACTTAAAACTATTTACATTCAACAAGATACTTTTTATTGCGAAAACATTCTATATCTTAGAGTTTCTTATCTATATTTATACTACTTTATAATGAATTTGAGAATAGCATGCATACACATAATTAAAAGTTGATTAACTGTCTTAAACTATTTGAATTTGTAACAGTAACCCATTTCAAACACATGTAACAGCCCACTTTATAATGGGTATTTATGTGGAGCTTTAGACTTTAAGTTGTAAACGTATTTGTGATTTTAAAGTCAAAGTGTTAACTTTCTTTTTAATAAGTACATTATTGTTCAAAAAATGTCTACCAAAAGTCAAATAATATTATGCTTGATACGGAAACGCTTGATAGAAAAATATGTTTGATGTTTTGGTATAAGTGAGCCTGGGTTGAATTGGACACGACTTGACCCGATCCAACTTGTTCACTATTTGAGCTGTTTTAAAAAAAGTACTTTGAAAAAGATTATCACCGGAAAATATAATCACACCGGTACCTGACACTGCAACGCGCGGGTACCCAGCTAGTTTGATTAAAACATATACTGTGAAAAATGAAATCAGGATTAGTGATGCCTGAAAGTAAACTCGTCTTTTTAAAAAGGGTAAATAATGGTTTAATCCTTTAAATTTCAGTCAATTTGTAATTTAGCCTCTAGAGTCTAGAGTATTTGGGCAATGGTTTAATCCTAAGTTTTGTTGACCACTTGATTAAGCCCCTAAACAATTTGTATCTTATTCAAACATACGTACATGTATATCTAGAGGTGCAAATATACCGGTTTTAACCGGTTTTCGGTTTTCCCAAAACCGGTGTTAGAAAAACCGGTTTTTCTAAAAACCGGTTTCGGTTCGGTTCGGTTTTTTCGGAGTCGGTTTTTTTCGGTTAAAAATGTTCGGAACGGTTTTTTTCGGTTATAAATTTTCGGAATCGGTTTTTTTCGGTTTTTTACCGGTTCGTTTTTTTCGGTTATAAATGTTCGGATTCAGATTTTTTTCGGTTATTTACCGGGTTCGTTTTTTTCGAAATTTTATTAAAAACTTCAAACATTTATTTAATAAACTTGTTAATTATCAAAAATATAATTAAACAATATTCTCATAAAGGTTTGTAAATATGTAGGTGTTTAGTAAATATGTAATTGTTTTGTAAATGAAAATATATTAAACGTAGGATTGACATTACTTGAAACGACGTACAATTATTTTACAAATACGATTACAACATTAAACTAAGAAACGGAAATTAAAACCATTTAATCGTTTGAAATTTAGCCGCTCTTGTAATATCCCACTCAGTAGTTCTGTATATTTTTTGAATTTGAATTTTAAAAGTTTAACCGCCCATGTAATATCCCACTCAATCTCGAAATTTGAATTTCTAAACACCCCTATATAAAGCATCACATGACATACTAGTTTGCACACACTTCACTTTCTAAACAAGTTTACAATGGCTAATCGTTGGTCAGTTGAAGAAGAAAACTTGTTAGCCGACATGTGGCTTACCGTTCATGAATTTCATAGTGAATCCCCTTCTTGGAATACGGTTACAGAAAGGTTCAACAACCTATCTGACGGTCCTTTCCGTAACAAACATATGATAACGAGTAAGTGGGCAAATTGTGCCCACGATGAGGAGCCCAACGGCGAGGTTCGGCGAGGGGGGACGGTGTGGTGAAGAAAAACGGCGAGCCAAACACCCTGCCACGTATGAACGGCGAGGGTCCTTCGAAGAGCTGCACCGTCCGCTCTAATATGTCCTATTGGTCTTATGTGGCCACGCCAATTTTCTGAAAAGGGAGGGCTTCACCTGGTTTGAGTCTATGTAGCGGTGGGTTCAAACCTCATAGATTAGCCGGCCATAAAGTCGGAAACCATGGTTATCAGGAGGAGAGAGAAAAAAAAAATAATAATAATAATAATAATAATAATAATAATAATAATAATAATAATAATAATAATAATAATAATAATAATAATAATAATAATAATAATAATAATAAAGTCCATTTCTTTTTCCCTTGTTTGTTTATCTAATCTTATGATGTAACGATGAAAATAACTAAGTGGGCATAAAATTTCAAACTAGGCGAATACTCAGGCAAAACGATGATATATAGCAGAAAATGATTATACATGCGAATTTGTGGTTTTGGTGTAACTGTTAATGTATGAGTTATAAACAAAGAGAATTGAAGACTAAACAATATTTAAAATTTTGAGAATTTGCGGATTTTGTTATCATTTTTAAGTTTTTTAAGATTTCAAGTTTCAAGATTAAAAAAAATCATCCGTCCTTTATATGTAGTATAAATCAGATACTTTTTTAAGGTTAAATCCATCTAAAAACTTAATTTAATATTATATAGTTAATTTTATTATGAAGTTTAGTCCAATTAACATCTTATGGCTGCTAATTTATAATGATAATTTATTTTCAAGATTATGACAGGAACTGTTATATATACGCATTTTTTACTTTTCTTCAAATATGAAACTACTTGCGTAACAGAATGAAATTTATCTACAACTTGTACTCCGTACAATAATATGCCCGATTGGTACTTTTTTATTGTTTGTTTATTTGATCTTAACGATGAAAATTAGCAAGTGGGCATAAAACTTAAAACTATTTACATTCAACAAGATACTTTTTATTGCGAAAACATTCTATATCTTAGAGTTTCTTATCTATATTTATACTACTTTATAATGAATTTGAGAATAGCATGCATACACATAATTAAAAGTTGATTAACTGTCTTAAACTATTTGAATTTGTAACAGTAACCCATTTCAAACACATGTAACAGCCCACTTTATAATGGGTATTTATGTGGAGCTTTAGACTTTAAGTTGTAAACGTATTTGTGATTTTAAAGTCAAAGTGTTAACTTTCTTTTTAATAAGTACATTATTGTTCAAAAAATGTCTACCAAAAGTCAAATAATATTATGCATTGATACGGAAACGCTTGATAGAAAAATATGTTTGATGTTTTGGTATAAGTGAGCCTGGGTTGAATTGGACACGACTTGACCCGATCCAACTTGTTCACTATTTGAGTTGTTGAAATTTTGCTAAAGACGGGAACCACTTTGGATTTACGACTGAAATGTTGTGCTGTTTTAAAAAAAGTACTTTGAAAAAGATTATCACCGGAAAATATAATCACACCGGTACCTGACACTGCAACGCGCGGGTACCCAGCTAGTTTGATTAAAACATATACTGTGAAAAATGAAATCAGGATTAGTGATGCCTGAAAGTTAAACTCGTCTTTTTAAAAAGGGTAAATAATGGTTTAATCCTTTAAATTTCAGTCAATTTATAATTTAGCCTCTAGAGTCTAGAGTATTTGGGCAATGGTTTAATCCTTAAGTTTTGTTGACCACTTGATTAAGCCCCTAAACAATTTGTATCTTATTCAAACATACGTACATGTATATCAACTTGTTACAAGTGGAAGAATGATGAGGACAACCATAAATACCAACTTGTTACAAGTTGTGACGAAGGATGCAGAGATTTCAAAACCCGTACCACTAGTGAGGTACGGTCAAAATGCATAATGAACTCTCTTTGAAAAAAGTTGAGCAAAGAAAAAAACAAAGCAAATTCAACTAAGACACAAAACAACTAGCACCAAACACTCGCAATAGCAACTTTAAGCCAATCGTTCTCATCAAACACCTAGAACTAAACACGACTTACTCTTTACTCAATCAAACACTAGAACAAAGCAGTACTTGTTTTTACTCAAGCAGCAATGTCAGCGTCAACTGTCATATTTAATCATTAAATTACTGAAATTCGATTATATTTATGTTTTAACAGATCTGACGGATAAAACACCGTTCTCATCAAATACCTAGAACCAAACACGACTTGCTCTTTACTCTATCAAAACACTAGTTCTTACTCAAGCAGCAATATTATCATTAACTTTCATATTTGATCATTAAATTACTGAAATGCGATTATATTTTATGTTTTTAACCAATTTGCAGAAAACAATAAAAGAACAAGTCTAATTTTTTAAGGCAAAATAAAAAATAAATAATTAACCCTCAAAGAACAAGACCTTTTTATTAAATGCATGACCTCTTAACAAATATGGTAAATCGCATAAAAAAGTACTCAACTTATATCTATTTCAATTTAAAGTATCCGACTATTTTTTTTTTTTAATTTTTTTTAATGCACTCAAGTTATTATAGTGTTCAAATTATGGATTTTTTTTACCTGCTACACAGTAAACAGTTAACCGGTAATTTTCTATTGAGGTGTCAATAACTAATGATCTGGCATCTCATTTGGCAATTTATAATGACATGGATTCTTTTATATACCCAAACACCTCGTGTCTCTCTTTTTTTCAACCTCTCATCACCCCATCAAACACCTACTGCCCCACCACCACAATCACTAGTCCACAACCACTATCGTCAATTAGATGCTCAAGTTATATCAATAAATATGACTATATGAGGATGGTTTTCTAATAAATATTTCACGTTACTAGTATTTCATTATCACCAGTTAATTTGTTTACTCGTAGAACACAGGTTCCACAGGTCCACAACATATTAGAGGAGTTTTAATTATTTAGTTTTATCTTAAAACCTTGATTAACAAACTGATTCTAATTGTAACGAGATCAATTAGACTGGGTAGTGTATACATTCGGTCAGATTCGTGTGGCTCGAAGTGATAGCAGTTGAGGCCTGAGGGATTTAGGTTTAGTAAAAAGATATATAAGGAATAAGAGGTGTTTGGATGTTACTTGATGACTAGATTATTATGACTTAGGAACCTGTTAGTTGTCTAACATTGCAAAGAAAGAAAAAAAAGATTGATACATTAAATCCAGAAAAAAAATGATGAGTACTTTAAATTAAAAATTGAATATAAGGGTACCTTTTTGTTTGATTTGCCTTAACAGATATTCAGAAATTGAATCAAATAAAGGTCAATTTTGACCCATACAAAAACTGTTACCAACATATGCTTGCTAATTTGCTACCGATTGACGTAACAAGCTATTGAGCTATTCTTACCGCACTCATTTGAAAGAATGCCAACAGAACCAAAGACCTAAAAAACCATGATGGCTGCCCACAAAATTACACACCACTCATTTGAAAGAATGCTAAAACAGAACCAAGAGTCCAAAGACCTACAAAACCTGAAGGTTTTCACACAAAACTAAATGCAGCAAGCATTCGACAAAAGTAGGGCATAATTTACATACAAAATGCAGTTTTAACAATGAACCCCATTTTGGCAGAAAAAGTGATGACCTAACATCTATAATACTTGCACACTGACAATTGGGCATCAAACAATAGGGAAGAAAAACTGAATTGTAAAAACATTCGGCGACATAGTTCAAACATTTCCAAATATCATAGACATTTACCAGAAGTCATAAAGCATTGATGGAACTACAAAATTAAAGCAAACAACATCCTTTCCATAAGGAAGATTTCACAAAATAAAAAGTTATGTCTACAAAATTCTAACTTCCATAAGCCATAATAAACCAAAACTCAAAGTTGAAGCCTAGATATAGCACTTATGCAACAGCAACATCCTGTCTCACTTAGCCATAGGAACCTAGTAGCGTCCAACACCCCAAACTCTCACAACTCCATCTGTGTACCCACTGAAAAGTGTGCTTCCATCCGCACTCCAGCATAGACTTGTGCAGTAGATAACCTATAAAATCAAACCCACCAAAAACACATGAGACAACATAACTTGTGTGTATACCCAAAACATGGAAAAGCTGTTACCAGGTTTTTGGGAAAGCTTAACTAAATGCGGAATTGCTTAGGATATTGTTCTTAAGCAAATAAGCAGAGCTTATACAATGTTAAAAACTGTTGCACTTTGCAAATAAGCACTAAAAATAAACAAGATGATACCTACTTAATTTCAATGATGTCAAATAAACAATTCACAGGCATTTATTTGGGTTACAAATAAACAATGACCAAACACAACATTCACCAAATTCTTGTAAATCATCATGCAGCTTTTCTAAGAGATGCATTGAGATAACATGATTACAAGAGAGAACTGACAAATATTCGATTGATCTAACATTATATCCAAAAGACAATTACAAATAGCACATTCTCGCCTGAACAATTTACAATGACACTCAAAAAACAATAACAAATAGCACATTCTCAATGTTCTCGTATCTAATTACTATTATCCTCTATAAGAAAGAGACAGCTAGCAAAAACACAACCAGCCTAGTGCAATTTTATCCCAAAACATCAGTTTAAACAAAAATCAGTACATAGTAAACTCTATACTAATGAGTCACTAAATTCATACGACAAACTACACAATCAGCATTCAGAAGCAAACAAAATATTTACTATGACTCCTAATTATCCAAACATGAGTATTTGAGCCCTAACAACCAATAAAACAGATGACTAATCCAAAACTTTTTACCAGACTCAAACAGCTTCAAATCACAATAAGTATTTCAAACAAACAAAGATAATCAATAAATCATTAGTTCACTTGAAATCCTTTAAACACACAATAAAGCTCAGTAAAAACAAAAGTAACTTCATCCTCAAACTTCTAGATTCAAGTAAATCAGTGCCTACGCATACATTATCCCAAATAATGGGATAAAGTATACAGAGGAGACCACAATATTCAACTTTTTTTTATTTAGACCACCATTTAACAAAACTAATTTATAAGCCTCCCAATTATGTGTTTGTTTTCGTTTTTACCAATTGCGATCAAATTTGTGCCGCTAAATTGTAAAATCAAAAAAATCAACAAAACCCTAACATACTAAAATGGTAACAATAAAAATTAACAAAGACTGTAGTTTCTATTCGTGTAATCATATGTTGTTAGCATCGAGTTCATTTTTTCCTGACTATATTTTCTGGTGTAATATAGTCAGAATTTGTATAAACAACAACAAACATTTACTTTTGTGGCCCATATAGTTTTCATAAATGGAGACTCTTAATTTAAAAAATTGTACATACATTATCCGTTTATAATCTTTCAAATAAGACACCATATACAACATTTCAGCCGCAAACAGCATATGACAACAAAAATAAACACATATCCAACAACTCATACAATAGCAAATCCTCACCTAGCTATTCATGAATGATTATATTGACCCATATATTCCGAAATATAACCAAGGCCTTGAATCACATTATTTAACTTTGAAATCACAAACACTTTTCACAAACTTGATCACAACAATAAACTTTCAGATCACAAACATTATTTTCAAACATCAACCTCTCTAAACAAGTACCATCATCTTTAATATGCACGACTACACAAAACCAGCAACCATAATAACCAAAAACAACATAATTCATAAACCTTCATTAAACTCTATATTATTGATTCCTAAACCAGCTTTCCTATAACTAATTCAATGCACCATAGCATAGTAACATTCACATATAGCAAAAATACATATGACACTCAATAGCAAAAACAACTACAAAAAAATTCAATTTGCTGCAATGTATAGAAAGAGGCATCATATTCGCTAACAAGCCGCATTTCAAAGACAAACAACAAACTAAGCAATATAACCAACAAATCACGTAAAATAGCAATTTCTTGCATACATTCCAAACTAGAGTTACTTTCGCAACTTCAAAACACAAACGTAGTTCACACACATTATCAAATATCAACTATTCACTTAAGTATTTTCAAACCTCAACCTTCCTATACAAGTACCAAATTCATACAATAATCACAGACAAAAAAAACATATAACGATCATAGTTCACACACATTATCAACTAGTTTTTTCAAACCTCAACCTTCCTATACAAGTACCACATTCATATAACGATCACCACAAAAAAACATATAACATCAAACGTAAAGCAAAAAACAAAAATAAATAGACCTTAGTTTTGCCAGCATTGGTCTGAGTAGCAGAGCCATCAACAGCCATCTCACTCTCCATTTTCAAATCAACCTTCAAGTCAACAACAATACTCTTACTCTCCAAATCCCATATCTTAATACTCGACTCAGTCGCAGCACAAAGCCAATACCTATTAGGACTAAAACACAACCCATGAATAATCGAACCCGATTCCAAGGAATACAACCTCTTCCCCTCAGCCAAATCCCACAACAAAATATTCCCATCTTTCCCCCCACTTGCACACAAACTCCCATCAGGGGAAACAGCAACAGTGTTCACATACCCACCATGGCCCACCAAACTAGCCCTAAGCTTACAGTTACTCAAGTTCCAAATCTTAACAGTCTTGTCCCATGAGCCACTAACAATAGTGGGCTGCAGAGTATTTGGGCTAAAACGAACAGAACTCACCCAGTCATTATGCCCATCACCCTCACCTTGAATAGTGTACTTACACTCACCCAAAGTGTTCCACAGCTTGATAGTCTTGTCCCTTGAAGCCGAGACAATTTGTCTGTTATCGATCGAGAAAGCGACCGACAAGACATCCTTGGAGTGCCCGACAAATCTACGAGCAGTGGTTCCATTGTTCAAGTCCCAGAGACGAAGCTCACCGTCCCATGAACCAGATAAAGCAAACTGGCCATCGGAGGAAAGAACAACATCCTGGACGAAATGGGAGTGGCCCGTGAGACGTCTGTGGGCCACACCGTAAGTTCGGTCTTCTTTTGTGAGTTTCCAGACTATGAGGGATTTGTCACGGGAAGATGTGACGATGGTGTCGGAGTTGTCGATTGGGCAGGCGATTGCGGTGACCCAGTCGGTGTGGGCGCGCATGGTGCCGCGGAGGACGAGGGAGTCTGCCATGGTTTTTTTTTTTTGTGTGTGAAAATGGAAAATGGAGGTGATGAAGGAGGTGATGAAGGAGGTGAGGAGGTGGAGTAACCCTAGTATGTGAAAATGGAGAGCATTTATACGTGGGTTTTTAGGGTTTTGAGGTGGGCTTGTGGTGTTTATGGGGTTATTGGGCTTTTTGGTTGGTTTAGTAAGTGCTTGTTTGATTGATGCATCATCCTCGTATGAGCAATAGCTACCTTGTAAGTTGTAAGTTCTAACAAAAATTGTTGTAATCTTTTTTTCCTTTAAAACTCAGAATTTTAACTTAATCAAAAAATACTCTTTTTTATCACTCAATTTATAGGACATCTCCGTCCCTCATAGTTTAAAAAAAGAAATCATTTATTCAAATAAAACAAAAATTAATTTAAAATTAAAATTTCATTTATAAAATAAAAGACATTAAGAGTATATAAAAAAAGTGAAGACGTAAAAATAAAATTACATGAACTAAACTAGTTTTGGTAGGGTTGTAAACGAACTGGACAAACACGAACGAGGTTTGTTCATGTTCGTTCGCTTAATTCTAACCGGACAAATAAACAGACACAAAAGCTTAAACGAACGAATTTTCTTATTCATGTTCATTTGTTAATAAAATGAGTTGTTCATGTCGTTCATTAAGATACTAAAAGAACATAATCGAACAAAAATAAATATAGACAAACAAACATAAACTTTATTAAATGATGCACAATATATTGTTTTATAAGTGTTGTTTTGTTTAAATAAACCAATTTTAAAATTATACAAATAAAATATATGATATATGAACATAAATAAATAAATAAATAACCATAAACAAACGTTAACGAGCGCATAATCGGACGTTCACAAACATAAATTAATGGACGCGACTTTTTGTTCATGTTTGTAGGATCTCAATCTATCAACTAAAAGACAATAAGGTGGTGACTTGATGATGGTGGTGGTTGTATACGTGATGTAGAAAAAAGAGGAGAGGAAGAGAAAGTTTTTCTATTACACACACTTAAACACCTACAAACGCACACACACAAGTGGGACTTGTGTCCACATATATGCCTATCCCAACGTCTTATGGGCTTGAGTTTGGGTTTGGTTCTCGTGGGCTTTTGCCTAGAGTACATAATCTATTAGTCTAATACTAGTAGCCTATTAGCTTAGTTCCTATCGCCCCAATACTAGACTCTTACATAGTATCTCTTATTGTTACATAGTCCCTAAACGTAGAATGACCATCACTTCTATTACTTATATTACTAAAAGTAATGCTAACAATCTCCCCCTTAGGGATGTCCTTCCTTCGTCATTCCTTAGTTGTCTTGGATGAGTTGTTGTGAATTGGACTTCTTTAATCTTGATCTATGAACCTTGAACGTTGTAGAAGATGAGTCTTGATTCTCTGTTCTTTTTCATGCTATGTGATCTTGTGATATGCATTTGATGTATTTTCTTGCCTTGATCGTATATCTTCATCTTGAATTTGTCATGTTCTTTCCATCATACTCATATGTCTTGCATAGCTTTGATCTTCATACGTAAGCTTTCCTCACTTGACATTTGAACTTGTTCTTGACTATTTTTTTATAAAAAGAGTTTTGCTAACCACGACCCTATGAGTTGTGATTAAGCTTACTTTAATTGAAAAACCTTCTATAATTATAACCATTAAATATGTATAAATATGAAAATAATGAGTTCATTAAATGCTATTTTTACACAAAAAATAAGTCTTCATTACAACTCATAGTGTTGTGGTTAGCAAAACCCTTATAAAATTATGTGTGATTATAGACACCAAATCCTTGTAATCCCATCTACAAACCAAATGCACCCTAAAATATGGTAAGAACATTATTTTATATGATTAAATTATAATATAAACTGTAATATTAAAAGTTAATCTATATAGTGAAATAATTATTAAATCAAAATTCAAATTTCCAATAAAAGATTTTTCATTTAAGAAAAAGTTTTTTCTTTCCTATTTTCTTTTATTTCGCACCAAATCCTTGTAATCCCATCTACAAACCAAATGCACCCTAAAATATGGTAAAAACATTATTTTATATGATTAAATTATAATATCTGTAATATTAAAAGTTGGGAGAAAAAGTTAGTCTAGATGGAAAATGAAAAAGATTACATCGATATTTTTTTTAATGACATGAATAATCATCCGGTTACCTTTCTAAGAAAAACACGAAACAAGTTACAATGGTGATAAAGGTAATAAACTCACCATATTATTTATAACTGAAAAAGTTTTCAAGTTCGTTTCTAATATATAAACTTAACCCTCGGATGAATTAACGATAAGTTTTATTATCATCATACCAAGGAATAAAACAAACAAAATGCACCCTAAATTTTGTATGATTAAATTATAATATCTGTAATATTAAAAGTTGGGAGAAAAAGTTGGTCTAGATGGAAAATGAAAAAGATTACATCGATATTTTTTTTAATGACATGAATAATCATCCGGTTACCTTTCTAAGAAAAACACGAAACAAGTTACAATGGTGATAAAGGTAATAAACTCACCATATTATTTATAACTGAAAAAGTTTTCAAGTTCGTTTCTAATATATAAACTTAACCCTCGGATGAATTAACGCTAAGTTTTGTTATCATCATACCAAGGAATAAAACAATTAGGATCAAGTGGATTCATTATATGACAATCAATTTATATCCGTGGAATCTAATGACAATGGAACAACATATATTGGCAAATCTCCAAGGGTGTTATTTAGGATTTGATAAGATGATGGTTATAATGGTTGATGAGATATCCACCTCTTGAACATGGCAAAACATTCTTCAGGCTTGTACTCGGGGGCAGTGTGCCCCCCACCCTGCAATGTAACGACACCTATTTAATAAAAATAAAATAAAATCAGCACTAATGATTCGTAACACTAAGGTTTTTACCTTCACGGTGGCATACGTCATCATATTGGAATAAGTCTCGGTGTACCTGTCGAAGCACCATAATTCAACTTTAGTTATTTGACCACAGTGTGAGTGTGACTAACTGACAATAAGTTTATAACAACACGTATATCATGCACATTACCCTGCAATTTGACCATGAAGCTTCCATGATCGCCATTGATCAGTGACAGAGTAGTTGAGGTCATTTATCCATGCTTGTGTTGACTGGTGGGGAATGATCATATCATGATCACCACTGCATTAATATATAAAAATCCAGTGGTAACACAAGTGTTTTATTATCCAAAATATCAAGTCTCGCTTTAAATGAAGAGAACCTGTAGATGAGAGAGCGGTAACTCTTGTTGCTGAGGTTTATATGATAAGCTCTAACATCATCCAGTGTTTTGGTGAAATTTAAATCCGAGCTGCATCTTATCCAGTCTCCTACGGTTCCCTATGTTTTTCTAGCATTTATAAGCAACGATGCCATCTTATCTACTATAAATGGGTATATATATATATATATATATATATATATATATATATATATATATATACCTTCTTGATATGCAATGCTTCCCTAACGCTGGCATCATTAATCCAGGAATAAACCAGCTTATATCCATCAATCTGTACCCATCAAAACGATCATTTAAGTCTTCTATTTATTTGGGTAAAAGTATGTTCCATTTTGTTTTGAAGTATTACATACATTTAGAGTCAATATATGTCTTTAATTAAACAAAAATGTATGATATATACTATATAGTATAGACTTACACGACAATAAAATGCTGAAAGAGGATGAATTTCTTCAATCCGCTTTGAACTTGGAAGTTTGATTGGCGAAACAAGATCACCACAACGTGGCTCCAAGATATGAGAGGTTTCAATCCCATCTAGGCACTAGTAAAAGATGGAGAATTCAATCACAACATTGTGAACATATTTTAGCATCACAAATTGAAAATTTTATACTTTACAAAAGGGTATATGCAAAATAATTTAAGTACCTCATTGTATAACTCTAGATTTTGAAGACATTCTACATTGTTAGGGCTAATGTAATCCGGCCGATACTCTCCATGACAACTGTAAAACAACAACTATAATGACATTGGTAGTAAAGACTGCTGTAAGAGTTTGAAAATTAGGAGGTGGCTAATGTTGGAGCAGAGCAAACCTTGTAGAGTTCATCTGAAATAAGTCCCATACCATTGGCAAAGCGAATTTTGTAATTATCTTCCTCTGGAAAAGCCACCGGATTACCAAGCACATACCCCTTTAGCAGAAAACTTGTCCGTTTAGAGGATGAAGTTAATAACAGTGCAAACAACTCTTTGTCACCATAATTAAAAAATAAATAATAAGTCTCAATATGGTTTATAGGATTCTTAAATTATCTCATTATATTACCAGGTCTTCCTGATTATTATTACAACATAAGACTGTTCGTAAACATGTGTCAAATATTATCTACGAGTTTGATAGGATAATATATGGGGATAATTCCAAAAATGACCTTGTTGCCCAATTGATTTGCTTTTTTGACCTTAGATTAGAAAGTTCCGAAACTAGACTTTGGGTGACCGGGCAACTCTAGTGTAGCCAACCATGGGACGCCAAGTGTCCCAAGTTGCCCAAAAAATACACAAGTTGCCCAAAAATTCGAACACTTGGCGTCCCATGGTTGGCTACAGTAGAGTTGCCCGGTTGCCCAAAGGCTAATTTTAGAACTTTCAAATCTAAGGTCAAAAAAGCAAATCAATTGGGCAACAAGGTCATTTTTGGAATTATCCCTAATATGTGATTAGAGAGTAGCTATAAATACCTTTAGATTAATATAAGGTTTAATGCCAGCTTCATTTCCTGCACATTCGTAGATACATGCAACAAAATTATAAGTGACATATTTGAGCAAGTTAGCATTATCAATTGATATCTAATGGTGCCAACCTTACCATTTGATATCAGTTGGGTGATCATTGGGACGGGGATTCCAGAGTACGAGTCTCCTCCTACGTAAAATGGATTAGAAATGAAATCTGTATGACTTTCCAACCACTGCAGAATACTTCCAAGTATGATCAGGATAGTTGCAAGAAAAGAGACTTTAACACGTATGAATTCCAATATCTATCATGAGGATGTTAAGAAATCGTCTATATGATTAAACAGTGATATAGTTGTTTGATGTAGTGGAGTTATTTCCCAAAGCATACCTTTCTCATAAACTCGTATACTTGGTTTGAAAACTGAATGTCTGTAGAACTAGAGGCGCGTGTTGTTCTTCCATAAGAGAATCCAGTTCCAACAGGAGCATCAAGGAAAATTATGCTTGCCATCTACATTTCATTCAAAATGCGGACATCAATTTTCAAATCATAGATATTATTTGTTCATATGTCTCACCTCGAATACATTTTGTGTATAGCATTTTGAGTTTATGCTTATTCATAGTTCGTTCAAGAGTTCAATGCCCATACTCCTATGCGTGACAATATTAGCAAATAAAGTCCTCTTCTATGAAACCAAATCAGATGGGCCAAGTCTTAAGTTGCAGCGAGGACTGAACTTGGATCTCCACAAGAGAAACCCAATTCCAACCACTATATTTACTATTGTTAATACCATATATTGTCGTTCAAAGAAAAATACTACTACTTCATGATATTACATATAATGTTTAGTTCTTAACCTGGCCGTCTTTGAGTTTTTAGGGGTGCTGTGCGAAAATTCATATTAAGGCCTTAAACAGCTAATGTTATATAAAAAGTTTCGTTGTTTTATAAGATATAATGTATAACAACTATTTAAACGTTCAAAACATGACCCATTTAAGATATGTTCTCACCTAATTATTTTCTTAAACGAGAAAAATATGTATACACGTGTATATAATTGTTAACATGACAAATTTTGGAGTCCTATGCGATCGCCCACCCTCAAGGACGACTCGGCTCTTAATCTCGTAAAAACGGTTTATAATTTAAGATATCTACTATGCCAAGTGAATTTTATATGTCGGAGTCTAGCTTTTTTTTTTTATTTATATTGGTGTGTAAGAGGTACGCTGACTTAAGATCGAATTAGCACTTACATAAAAATACTCGAACATGAGTTGCTCGATATAGGTTACATGGCCCATTCTTTAAATAAGTCTTTCACATTAAGTTTAACATGAATTACGGATATTTCTACACCTAAATAAGTATATTCAAAAGAACCCACAACATTTCTTTTGTTGAATAAACATAAACTAAATATGATGAAACAGGGAGAGAATATAACCTTGGTCCATGAAGTGGGTGTCAAAATCAAGGTGGGCAAGCTTCCATTATAAGGCACGGCCTCAAAGTGTATCGGACCTGTTTTGTTAAAATCGATTTAGAACACAATTGAAATACAATTACATGCGCTAGGCGAAACTAAGCGCTAATCGAAAGTTATGTGATAAATTCAAAGGTGCGCGAAACTAAGTGCATACACCACATGTGAAGTAGTGAATGCATTAGACGTGTTTGTACGTGTATTATATGCATATACATGTATATCTGTATTAGGAGTCCTAGGAGTATATATATGTGGCTTTGGTCCATTTTCCTGAGGTTACATTGGTTTGCAATTTTATCTAGCTTTTTCTTGCTAGTTTAATAAAACCCATCGTCGTTAAAAACAACAAACATTGCTTAAAACAAACTTTCATCCCGGTTGCATAAACAGTGAAGACATGTTGTATTTTATTTTATTTATTTTATTTTTTTCCCAATTAATAGAGACAAAAGGAGTAAATTACAAAAATGGCCTTGTGGTTTGGTGAAGTTACATGTTTAGTCCCTATGGTTTGGAAATTGCCGGCGTTCCCCTGTAAGAAAACCTTTGGTTCACTTTCGTTTCTTATTAACATGATATGTCTAAACTAACCTCGTCTTCATCCTCTTTGATTTTTTTTCTTATTATTTTCTTTTAAGTTGACTTAATCATCTTCATCCTAATTTTTGGATTTACAAATAAACACAACCTTGGTTACCCTTTTCATCACCATCTTATCAAAAACCCAATTACGATCTTCACATATGCAAAGCAACATTCATTTACAAAACCCACATTAGTTTCTCTTTTTGTAATTTATTTATTATTTTTAATTTTTTTAATTAATCTAAAATTATAATAAATCCTTCAACACGACTGTTTACATTCTTCTTCCCTACATAAGTATAAAACACATAAAACTTATGTAGTAAAGAGATCCGGCGAATGACGAGGCGTCGAGGCCAAATCAAGGGGTAGCGACTGTCATATCCGGCGAACGACGGTAGACAAGATCGACCAAAACCAATATAGTTTGTGTGTGTGTGCGCGCGCGTGCGCGCGCGTGTGTATGTGTGAGTGATGTTATGGTTTTAGGTTTGGATTTGATTATGTGTTTTTGAAACTGTGGTTCTTGAACATTTTTTTTGAAGTGGTGTCTTTTTATTATTATTATTATTTTTATTTTTTTATAATTAAAAATTCAGATGATGAAAATCAAAAGCAAATAAAGTAGGATGATGATGAAAGTATTTTAAACATTTCACTTTGATAAGAGACAAAAATGAATTTAAAGTTTTCTTACATGGCAATTTTCAAACCATAAAAACTAAGGTGGTGTTTGTTTTTCATAAAGAGGCTCTTAACAGCCTCTTAATCTGAACCGTTCAGACGCGGTCAGACATTTTGGACGTTCAGACCGTTTGTTTTTTTTTCCCCGTTCAGACGCATTAAGAGGCAGTAAGTCTAGAGTTGAGAGGGGTGTCTGAATGCCTCTTGTTTGCCTCTTGCTGACAAAAAAAAAATAATAATAATAAAAAATAAAAAATAAATAAATAAAAAAAACAAAAAAAAAAAAAA
>LBNU01006054.1:2334-25412 GCA_014162995.1 Artemisia annua | reverse complement strand
ATAACTTAAAAGTACAATAATTTATTCACATTGTATAACCAATTAAAAGCATATATATCAAATTAAAAACAATCAATTAAAACACCCATTATTAAAAAGTACAATAAAATATTCACAATATACAATTTAAACAAACTACAACATAATATAAAATATAAAATAATTAAACACACTAATTAATGTTATTTTTAAAACACCCTAAAATGAAAAGTATATGTAATTATAAACATTATACAAATTAATAAAACACACAAAACTTCATACAAGCTAACAAGTTGATGCTGCATATAGTTTTGAAAACTGGACCGGACCAACGGGTTCAACTGGGAAAAACATATAGTTTTGAATACAAGGACTAATACACGATGGGTTCAGTTATTAAAAGCATGACTCGGTTTAAATTGATCCGTTTTTCGACCAGAACGGTTCAACCGAGTTTCAAAACATTATGTTTAATATCCAATCTTTAAACTTTTATTAGAGGTGGCAAAACGGGCGGGCACGGGCTAAAATGGCACGGGCTAAAACGGGCACGGACTAAACGGACAAATTATAAATCGGGCCAAACGGGCACGGGCTAAAACGAGCAAATTATAATTCAACTATTAAAAACATTCCGAACAGTCCTAAAAACCCCTTTAATTCATCTTGTAAAAAAAAATCCAGCATTTAAGTCTTAACTATATTTAATTATTTTTTCTGAAAAAAGAAGATAAATCTGACTGCAAATTTGAGAAAATCTGCTGGGACAAATGAATAAAAATGCAACTAATTAAATATATCTATCAATTAATTAGATTATTAAATAATTATGCATAAAATAGTTAATAAATGAGGTAATTAAAATTAAAATAGTTGGAATGTTTTATAGTTACCAGTGACAAGTGAATTGGTCAAAAAAAAAAATGAGAGTAATTGCTTGGACGTTGAATTATGTGATTCGAAAGATGTGCACATTAGCCCATCTAATAATATCTGTTTTTATCTTTTGCTCGTAAAAGCCCATCAAATAAATGCAAGGGGGCAAAAAACGCCTCAAACTTTTAAAAAAGTGTCAAAAATCGCCCAAATATTACAAATTGGGCAAGATTTGCCACCCCTAACTTTTATTATTTTTCATTTATAACCCATAAACTTTCTTTTATCACTAAACGATCTGTCGCTATAAAATCCCGTTGCTATGCACGGGTACTCATCTATTATATACAAAGTGTGTTTTGTTAGAGATAATTGTGTAAAAATAAGTTAAAATTGTGTAAAAAGGATGAATCACTTATATTTCAACTAAACTTAATTGCATAATCAACTTGATGTCACTTTGATCATCGAGATCGGAAGTATCGGAAAAAGATGAATCACTTATATTTTTCTTGTAAAGAGTGTTTTGCTAGAGAAAATTGTGTAAAAATAAGTTAAAATGGGGTGATATTTACAATGTTTAAAAGGTTTATTTTACTCTCCACCACAATATATACCTACCACTCTTTTATTGCAAAACACATATTATTTCAACCACACAAGTATTTATAATAACTTTTCATAGTACTGTTGTGTAGTCAAGTCTACCTACCACTCCTCCTAGTTTGCATCTTCTTCTCCTCGACCTTAAATCCCCCATAATTGTTCCGATAAGATTTTTTTTTTTTTTTTTTTTTTTTTTTTTTTTTTTTTTTTTTTTTTTTTTTTTTTTTTTTTTTTTTTTTTTTTTTTTTTTTTTTTTTTTGCAAGTTTTTTTGTCCCACAAAATGGCTTGGAAAGTGGCGAGAGGGGTTGGGGTATGGTGGCATGAGGGTGGCGGCGCCACTTTGGCTTCCACGTCGAAAATGGCGTGCGTTTGAGTTACCATACCCCATGGTCTTATAACGACAAAAGAAAAATGTAAAAGTATAAATTTTAATTTTGACATTTGAGACACATAATTTTTCAAAAAGAGTGTTATTGAGTCCCAACATTTTAACACACTTTTCAAAAAGTATAAAATCTGTCACTAAAAATCAGTTTTAATGAGTACTTGCCCAAATGGTTACAAATTCAGAAATTTAAAAAGTAAATAATACTATTCATACCAATCTCGTAGATGAGGCCGGATATTGAAGAACAACCGGGGCCTCCAGTAATCCAAAGCATGAGAGGATCGTGGTCAGGATCAGACTCGGACTTTATAAAGTAGTAGAACAACTGAACATCTTCATTTTCATCCACCCCCACATAGCTATATATCATACACATTTATGATTTATATACACACACACTTAAGATAACATTTATAATTTTAATAATGGAATCCATAAATAAATAAGAGAAGAAATGGAATGAAAGAGTACCCAGTTTCGAGATAAAAAGGGAGTGGTCCTTGGAAGCCTGGAAGATATTCTACTCTCCCCGTTGACGATTTTGCAACACTGAAGCTTACTATGAAGACGATAATGATGAGAAACCGATACATGATATTAATAAGTTAGCTTGGGTTGTTTCAGTGAAGAGAGTTTTATATTATGGGAATATGGATAAGTTTAATTTGAGAGTGACTACTAGGACATGTATTGCGTGTCAAAGAATTAGTCGTATTTTTTTATTTTATTATTATTATTTTTATTTATTTATTAATTACGTACCGAATTTGCATACTGATTGTATATTTAAAGGAAGGTAATTTTCACACTTCAAATAATTATTGGGACACTATTTTTTGTGCTTCAGTTACTTGTACATAATTTATATTGTGCTTTATCTGCTTATACTGTGAGTGTCTCAATAAATAAATTGAGTGTGCAAATCATTTCACATATCTAAATTTTGTACTTTATAAAACGATAATTAGTTAAAAATGTAGTTAATTACTTGTCATTTTTTAGTTAGTTGTATAATTTTTTTTTTTTTTTTTTTTTTTTTTTTTTTTTTTTTTTTTTTTTTTTTTTTAAGTTATGTAGTTATACCTTTGAATTTAGCCTATTATAACATTTTGTGATTATTTTACCAATCATTTTATTGAACCATTTATCAACACTTTATGGCTATGGATATACACAATAGACCACTACTACAAAAGAGATTTTTCAGACATGTACGAGTAATAAACGTAAACAAGAACGGTTTTTCATCCGGTTTGGGGTAGGGCTCTTCATGGTGGTAGAGGGTGGTGGTGGTGGTGGAGGGTGGTGGTGTGTGGTGGTTGTGATGGGAAGTCAAAAAGAAAATGAATAGTAAACTGCAAAAAATGTCCATAGTAGGTGAGGGTAAAATAGTCATTTCACACGGCTTAAAAAAGTTCATGTAGTAGGCGAGGGTAAAAAAGTCATTTCATACGGCCAAAACTAACGAGTGTTAGTCCAAAAACTAAATCTGCAGCTATAATAACGTGGCAAAGACACAACTTGCAGAAAATTGAAACGTTAGGGACAATATTTGCAGTTTTTTTTCGAGGACATCTTTCGCAATTTTTGGAAAGTTTAGAGACATTTTTTGCATTTTACTCTATAAAATTGGTGCACGTTTCTCCCTGCCCTTTTGTAGAATAAGACCTTTTTAACTTAACTCATTCTATGCTTGTGTGTAAGAAAGAATTCAAACTACAAATGAGACAAAAGAAAACATACATTTTACTTGAAGAAACAAACACGTACAAAGCTATCTCTTCCCTCTTGGCTTAGCACAAGACGAGAGACTTTCAGACTTTCTTCCCTAACATGTCAAAACGTTCACTGTGTCGATATACGTGTTTTGTGTCCTTACATTTCACAAAAAATTGCGGCTCTTTTAAGCTGGCTTAAAAACAGTGCTAACTAGGGTTAGGATTAGCCGCAAAGAATGCCAACGCACCAACAAATGGTGCATTAATGTAAGTTGTAGGCTCGGATTTTCTAAAATCAGCTCGATCATCCTCATACTCATCATCCTCTCCGGGCCCACCCACTATGGCACCAACCAAAACATTCGGATTTGGGTTTGACGAATTAAAATAAACAGATCCCTCTTTACATCCCATAGGTTGGGGATGGTCATTAAAAGATGGTAGGGATGAGCCTCGATGATGAATCCGTTGTGGATACTTATTGCTATACCCTACCATATACGACATTCCATTGGGGTTTTCCCCTAGAATGTAATCAACTTGACGTTTGGCCATTTGACGAAGGTAAGTGGGTCCCACACTTATACTACCACAATTTACTGAACCTGATGAACGCTCTAGGTATTTCGCATAAACTAGCAAAAGGAATGTGATTGTAGTTGAATGTTGTAAATTACTCCCACCAGGACGGAAAATAAGGCCTCCTGGGGTGTATTCAATATGAGATGAAGAGGAGTCTGGTATTAGTGTGCACATGAAGCTTTCCGCAGATGCTTTGTAGGACTCCAAAGTGTATAAAGTCCCTTCCAGGACTTCCTGTAACAAAATCTAAGGGGTTTAGTTTCAGTTTCAACAATTAAACACTGTTAAATTCAATACATACAATTCTTCTCCTTCCAAACTTTTGTAAAAATTCATATATTAAAAACAAGTTATTGCGATATTTGAAGCATAAATCGTTAAAAAGGTTTGAGTTTAATTTATTTCTCATTCTCATACAAAAATTTAACCATCTGACACCAGTTTAGATGGTTTTTTCATCCAATATGCAATTTCAAAACAACAATGGGTGAGATCCCCAAACACTCTCAAACTCTCTTCGTACGTGTTAATCTCTGATTTCAGATTAAATAAGGAGATTGTGCCTATTTTGCAAACAAATAAACAGTTTACAAGTATACCCAAACACCCAAAATGGCACATGATTACACCGGTAGGATGGATAATCATTCATTTTGATCTTTAAACATCTTTTTCGCATGGTACAATGATAAGTTGCTTAAGAAATGAAAGTTTAAAAGACCTAAGAAATGAAAGAAACATCAAAGTCGAATTTAGGGATGGTGAACTCATGGAAAAAAAACTTTGGAATCTTCGTTAACCATAAAAGGAGTGTACCTTTGAAACAAGAACGTTAAGGCCAGCATGCTTATTGTCCCATCCAAACTCATTAATATTTTCATCAGCACCAAGTGTTTTACCATTGTTTTGTATATAATTCAGGTAATTTTCACCCTCTGAAGCCCTTCTTAACCAAGCCGCTCCCCATAGTAGTTCATCCTGCATAATAAATAGTTTCAATACTATCACCATTTTTTAATTCCATGATATTCAACTTTCTATGACTAATAAATCAAAAGATTACAAGTCCACTGCCATCAACACTTAAATTTCTTATAAGTGACATGAATTACAAGTTTACAACATAGACTAATTGCAGCTAAAGGTAAGCAAAAGCGATCACCGAATTATATGATGTAAACTCTTTATCTAGTTGACGGAAGTCAGAAAACAATCCACAATAATAAAATAAATCAAGGTCAACAATCATCTGGATAATAGATTTTCTAATTTCTTGATACGTCACTTGATGCCCTTGTATTCAGTATTGCCATGACATAAAAAAGGAACATCATAGATAATTTAAGTGAGTCTTAGAATAACGTAAATTTTTATCACATAACACCCCATGCCCCGCAGCGGAGCGCGGGTAAAAAATCCTAGTTATTTTCAAATTTGTACAAGTTGTGCAATGTCTAAACGGTGACCAATTAACCTCACCTACATTATTATGCAGAAAACTGCTAGTATTCTCAAGTACTTTTACACCAATGGTTGGTATAAAGCTTAAAACCAAGCAGATGGTTTAACATATAAAAAAGCCAAGTATCTCAAATTAACCTCGAGGATAGGGAAGGAAAGTATTGCTTACTTGATATCCATCAAAATCGCAATAAAATGGGCAAACGCCATCCCTGATGTCTGTGTTATCACTATAAGCTCCCCTATAAGTATCAGCAAATTCAAAAACTCTTGAGGCTGTTCTAAGGAGTGTATCTGAGTATCCAGGATCGGAAGATCGGAATGCCATGGATGAAGCGGCTAAAGCTGCTGCTGTCTCCCCAGCCACATCTGAGGCTGTGCTTGGCGCAACCACTGTGTAAACGGTCCGTGCAGTGTCCATATCTTCAGGTCTCTCCCAACAGTTATGGTCATTGATCGGATCACCAACCTACAATAATTTGAAGGAAAATATTATATATGAAGGTGTTTTATGTAAAAGATTGTTATCAAATATTATTAATTCAGAAATTGAAATTGTAATTATAAACATTTCTATAGTTACTTTCTAGTTTCTAGCATATGAAGATGCCATTTGATCAAGAATTTACACATTGTTTAGGACAAATGTTGCTAACTACAAATATAATTAAGGCGCCATTTTCTCATTATAAATTTGGATATGACCAAGGCTTTGGTCTAGTGGTATGTGAGTTGCCCACCAACATAGAGGTTGTGGGTTCAAGCCCCACTAGAGACATTTGTGAGATATATTGTGAGATAAGTGGTATAGGGTCAAAAAAATTATCGTTCACAAAATAAATAAAATATGGACATGTCTTTTTAGGTACATATCAGAGTATATCTATCTAGCTATATTTATCAGTTGGAGACATTCATAAAAAGCATTAGAAAAAGTAGCTACATCTTAAGGTTGAGAACTATTATCAATTTATGATACAAGTCTATGCATACCAAGGGCCGTCTTAGATTACACTCGTGCTTTAATCTTTTAGTTTCATCACTACGTGTCTACGTGATAATAGACATAACGGTGCATATATCTGCTAAAGTTTCTAAATTTCAAATATTAATATCTGGATTAGTTTATAGAACTTTCAAGTTCATAGCTCACTACTGATATTTTAAAAATTACTGTAGAAATTAGCTACTAAGGTGTTCTTGAATCTTGACTTCTTGCTTTGTCTTTGATACTGGTTATGGCATTTTGAGCTCTAACTAAGCAGAAGTAACCTTATTTATAGTTGTTGCAAGACCAATTGTATTTTTTTGTAATATGAACAATTCATGAAATGGTTACTATTTAGTTAATACTAATCACTATATCTTATTTAAACATATTAAATATATAAACTACTAGAGAGAAAATGATAAACGAATGTTTATTTCATTTGAGGGTAGATCAATTTTGCTACAAGCTTGAGGGTTTAAGTTCGATTCTCATCAAACTCATATTTTTTTATTATTTAATTTGTGTTATTTTTTTTATTTTATTTATTTATTTATTTATTATTATTTTTTTTTCACACTTTATATTGTTACTGTTAAATGATTATAATTTGGTTACAACCATACAGCATTTTCAGAAGCAATATATTCTTGGAGTGATTCAAATATAGTGTTGATTAAGGTAAAAGACCCAAAGATTCTAAATAAGTATCTAGGTATAAAGTTTACTTGAGTAATGTCAAACTAAAGAAATCAAGAGCATTGTGAATACAAACATTTACGATCTCACCTCATTGTGTTAGTTTTTAAATCCTCAATGATTTATGTTACACCAACGATTTGAAACAGTGACATCCATTAAATCCTACATATTTCCATGAAGTCTTTTGCAACTATAATTGAAACTAGAATGTAAACTTAGAGTGCGTTTGGTATGCTATCCGGAATCACTAAAGGTATAATTTTGATTAGAGATGTGTATGAGATTGGGGATATCAATTCTATTTTGTCGTTTGGTATAAAATTTAGGTATCGCCGTATCGGTATCATATTTAGTAGGGTCCATCCAAGTACTCCAATTCTATTATTTTTGTGGTAAAAATAATAAAATAAGCGGGTCTCACGGGAATAGTTAACAAAAGACACCCCTCCCCATTGGTTTGCATTTATGATTGTTGGAATCATACTTAAGCAATAAATCTCCGACTAAATACTTAAAATGACTATGAATGTCATTGTTTAATTCCTATACCCTACAAATAAACGCCTCCTTATTGTTGATGGGTCATCAGTGGGACACAAAGTTAGGTGTGTTTATCGTGTTTTTATAAAAGGAAGTGATTGGAACACTCCCAAAATTTATTGGCACACTCAATTGTACAAACAATTAAAACATGTTTTACGTAAAGCACAATTGTCTAATGCATTAAGTGGAGTGTGCCAATAAATTTTGAGAGTGTGCAAATCGTTACTCTTTTATAAATGTTTATCCAACTGTTTTGTGAAGTTATGCAAAAGGTTCGTTTTATATAANAACATTATCGTTCACAAAATAAATAAAATATGGACATGTCTTTTTAGGTACATATCAGAGTATATCTATCTAGCTATATTTATCAGTTGGAGACATTCATAAAAAGCATTAGAAAAAGTAGCTACATCTTAAGGTTGAGAACTATTATCAATTTATAATACAAGTCTATGCATACCAAGGGCCGTCTTAGATTACACTCGTGCTTTAATCTTTTAGTTTCATCACTACGTGTCTACGTGATAATAGACATAACGGTGCATATATCTGCTAAAGTTTCTAAATTTCAAATATTAATATCTGGATTAGTTGATAGAACTTTCAAGTTCATAGCTCACTACTGATATTTTAAAAATTACTGTAGAAATTAGCTACTAAGGTGTTCTTGAATCTTGACTTCTTGCTTTGTCTTTGATACTGGTTATGGCATTTTGAGCTCTAACTAAGCAGAAGTAACCTTATTTATAGTTGTTGCAAGACCAATTGTATTTTTTTGTAATATAAACAATTCACGAAATGGTTACTATTTAGTTAATACTAATCACTATATCTTATTTAAACATATTAAATATATAAACTACTAGAGAGAAAATGATAAATGAATGTTTATTTCATTTGAGGGTAGATCAATTTTGCTACAAGCTTGAGGGTTTAAGTTCGATTCTCATCAAACTCATATTTATTATTATTATTATTATTATTATTATTATTATTATTATTATTATTATTATTATTATTATTATTATTATTATTATTATTATTATTATTATTATTATTATTATTATTATTATTTTTTTATTATTTTTTTTTTCACACTTTATATTGTTACTGTTAAATGATTATATTTTGGTTACAACCATACAGCATTTTCAGAAGCAATATATTCTTGGAGTGATTCAAATATAGTGTTGATTAAGGTAAAAGACCCAAAGATTCTAAATAAGTATCTAGGTATAAAGTTTACTTGAGTAATGTCAAACTAAAGAAATCAAGAGCATTGTGAATACAAACATTTACGATCTCACCTCATTGTGTTAGTTTTTAAATCCTCAATGATTTATGTTACACCAACGATTTGAAACAGTGACATCCATTAAATCCTACATATTTCCATGAAGTCTTTTGCAACTATAATTGAAACTCCAATTATATTATTTTTGTGGTGGAAATAATAAAATATGCGGGTCTCAATAGTTAACAAAAGACACCCCTCCCCATTGGTTTGCATTTATGATTGTTGGAATCATACTTAAGCAATAAATCTCCGACTAAATACTTAAAATGAGTATGAATGTCATTGTTTAATTCCTATACCCTACAAATAAACGCCTCCTTATTGTTGATGGGTCATCAGTGGGACACAAAGTTAGGTGTGTTTATCGTGTTTTTATAAAGGGAAGTGATTGGAACACTCCCAAAATTTATTGGCACACTCAATTGTACAAACAATTAAAACATGTTTTACGTAAAGCACAATTGTCTAATGCATTAAGTGGAGTGTGCCAATAAATTTTGAGAGTGTGCAAATCGTTACTCTTTTATAAATGTTTATCCGACTGTTTTGTGAAGTTATGCAAAAGGTTCGTTTTATATAGACCAAACAAATTTCAATGAACTTTTTACACTCCTATTCAAGTATTCCTGGTAAGGAAATTGTAGGGGCCCATTTGCCTCACGGATTACTTTGGATCAGTAGGGCCCAACAACATATGACAATAATAAATCCAACACAATAACTTAGGCTCACGGGTTGCTCTCCAAAATGACAATTACTTTTCACTCATTTTTGCTTGATAAACCTTCACTCATTTAGCAATAACTTGTTAATAAATAATAAATATAAGTAAATTTTCATNATTTTTTTAATCATATCTTAACAGCGTGTATTTAGTTTACACTAAAAAAATTTAATGAACCAAAACACCAATGTTTTGAAAAACATATTATTATTATTATTATTATTATTATTATTATTATTGTTATTATTATTTTGAAAACTATACCAAAAAAAAAATCTCCTAACTATTTAGTGATCATGGTGATATAATTTGGAGTATTGGGCTATAGAATCCAACGCACAAATATTTATTTTTATTATTATTAAAAAAACATTACAAATGAACCGTTGGTGTTACGCGGAGCATGGCGGTTGCCACCACCAGGTGGTGCACAACCTCCATAACACCCACCATAAAGACAATACTAACCTAGGTTATCGTAACACGCTTATTAATCGAAAAAACCCAATATTTCATAAAAAGCACCAAGAAATTCGTGAAATAAGGACAAAAACACAACAAGAAACAATAGGAGGTGAGCATAAATGATATATTGTATCTTTAATATATTTAAATAAAAAGTAACCAGACAAATAATCCCACTTGATTTATGTCACGGGTGGTAGAAGTATACAAAAATTGATTTCATGCTCAAAGTTTGTGCACAAATACCCGCTAACACATTTTCATAGTTGAGTGGTGGATAACCCATGCCTATAACGATGCCGAATCCACCAACATTCCTAGTTAACTTGAAGTAAACACAATGTCTAATATTTCTATTACTCACTTTTTATTCTAACTTGTAATCTATTTTCCACTGCAATTTGAAACCAAGTATCAAAATACCCAGCATAAAGGATACTTAAACTAACAGAAGATATTATAAATGAGAATGTAACCTAGAAATTAAGGAAAAACCCTGTGGTATTATCTTTCATTTACTTAATAACTTAAATGGATATTTAATAACTTGCCTTTGTAAAGAAAATAATTACATGAAAGGTAAAGCAGTTTAAAAAAAGATGTCTAAATACAAGTAATTAATCCATGAGAATCAAAACATTTACATTAATTAAAAATTGGAGCAAACCAGCTGTAAATTAAATTGGTGTCATATGGCTTAAAAGTATAGTAGAGTTTATTGCAAATGAAAATTGTAACTATTTTACCAAAACCACACTTTCACCCACCGATAATTAAATGATAGAAAAACATATGTTAACTTTTATTGTCACCTCCTATCATTATTTAAAATTCTAACCAAAACCAACACCGGCATTGTGGAGGTTCAACTACTGCTATATAACACGTAAAACATATTACCAAATTACCCTCAACTATTATGCTACTACACCAACTTTTTCGCAATAATAACAGGAGTTACTAGTGCAACAACTACTTAAACATAAAAACTTTTTATTATCTTAAGCTGTAAATAATTAATGTACCTGTACAATAATTCGATCCGGTTGGGCCACGGTCTTGAGCAAATAATCAGTCGACCATCTAATTGCAACCAAGGCGTTCCTTAGCTCTCCAGGCGGCATAATTTCACCGAACTCAATAACACTCCATGCCAGCATTGTGGTGGTAAATGCCATAGGAAAACCAAACTTCACATTATCTCCAGCGTCATAATAACCGCCCGTAAGATCCACACCGACAGCCGCACCATCTCCAAGTCCAGAATGACCACGCCAACTCATGCGTTGGTCATTTGGTAAAAAGCCAGAACGTTGGCCTTCGTAAAATAGGATTGATTTGGTTAAAGCTTTGCTATAGATTAGGTAACTTGAGTTACAAAGATAGAATAGAAGAAAATGTGCAATAAGAAAAAGGAAGACAAAATGTGAAGCGACAGGCTTCATGGTGTGTTTTTTTTTCTTTTTTTCTTGTTCTCTTTTTCTTTTTGGCGCTTAACGTATGAAGAGGGAGTGTGTCGTGGAGGGTTTATTTACTTCCTCACCTTCCGACACATATTAGTTTTAATTTCCCAAACTAATTACTGTATATATGTGGGTATCACAAGTTTCCAAATAATTTATTTCTTTATGGGTATTGTGGAGCCGTTCTCAAAAAGTGCTGCCACGTCAGCAAAACATTAAACGACATCAGAAATCCTTTGACACCACATTTTGTGTTGATATGGGTTTGAAAAAAAGTTAAATTTTGAATTTTTTGAAATTATACCGTCACATTTAATTTCAAAAGTTTTTTTTTTCACCTTGGAAACGACGAGCAAGCTCTCGGCGAGCACTTTTGACGTCATGTCATCCATTCGGCGGCGCCGAATGCGTCTCCACGTTGGATTCAGCGATAAAAGAATTTTTTTTTTAAAGAATTTGTAAGTGTCAAATTATGTGCTTAGAGTTAATTTACGAAAAATATGTTTTTAAAAGAAGTGTTTGGGATAACTAAAAATTTAGTTGAATAATTACCTCCGTAAATGATTAGATGAGTCACATAAGAAGAAATGATATTAAAATAGTTGTATTAAATGTTTACTAATAAATCTAGTAAGTCCTACACATTTTCGCTATGCGAAATACATGTTTTTAGCATTATGCAACATTTTGTTACAGCAAACCCGTGGATCTCGCGGAACCCTCAGAAGGGTTCTTTGCCCTTTGGAGTAAGGTTCCGTGGACTGCACAGTACACAGTTTTTGTCAAACTTCAAAAATTCATAACAAATTAACCGTAAGTCCGTAGGAGTCGAGTCACCTATCAATTTAAAGGTAATTGAGTCTACTTTCTATTTAAAATAAACTTATGGCCTAAATCTAATCTGAAGTCAAAAGATTAAACCAAATACTTCAATGTGTTCAAAATATCAAGTTTTGTTTTGACGTAGAAACTCAAACTTTTGAGTTAGGCAATATAAGTTAGTATCCTTTGAACATTGACATTATTTTCTTTGAAACTAAAGAATTTTATGATATTCATATATACAAAGGAAACTAATCAAGCTTGGCATACATCGTCATATTTAATCGCAAAGTGACGAAAAATATATATCTTAATCTTAAAATAGAAATATATATACATCACATCATGTGCATTTATGGAAAGGTTGAGTGTTTGACTTTCCATAAGACCTCTTACACATTTTGGATTTATCTATTATGTGTTTGACTAGAAGTAACTTGATGTGACATTTGAAAGATATGGAAAGATTTTGAGTAATGTTTGTAAGTTTGCTGTCAGGTCCCCAAGGAACCCTCGGGCATAACGGAAGGAACCTTTTTGAGGGTTCCGCCATATCCGCGGGATGGCAAAATTGTTTTTCTATAAATAGTAGCCCATGGTCTTCTCATTAGGTTGATGACTTTGAACATACATTCTCTCTATCATAAAACACATATCTAGAGAAGTAGAAAGCAATGTAGAAAAACACACATGAGTCACCCTTTTAATAATGATCATAATGCTTCTAACATTCATCATTGTTGTAAGCATATCATACTTCATGATCCACCAAGAATGTCACAAGATCTTGAAGTCATCATTCATTAAAGCATTCCAACATATGAAGATTCAAGGGCACTTGACATCCTCAATGGTTGAAGACTTCTTATTCAAGAAGTTCATGTAGATTAGGCATGCATATCCATTAGACTTTTATGTCATGGATCATCATTGTATCATCAGAATATAGATTAGATGGTTTATGTTTGTGGCTCCAAGACATGAGAGGTTTCAATCCCATCTAGGCACTAGTAAAAGATGGAGAATTCAATCACAACATTGTGAACATATTTTAGCATCACAAATTGAAAATTTTATACTTTACAAAAGGGTATATGCAAAATAATTTAAGTACCTCATTGTATAACTCTAGATTTTGAAGACATTCTACATTGTTAGGGCTAATGTAATCCGGCCGATACTCTCCATGACAACTGTAAAACAACAACTATAATGACATTGGTAGTAAAGACTACTGTAAGAGTTTGAAAATTAGGAGGTGGCTAATGTTGGAGCAGAGCAAACCTTGTAGAGTTCATCTGAAATAAGTCCCATACCATTGGCAAAGCGAATTTTGTAATTATCTTCCTCTGGAAAAGCCACCGGATTACCAAGCACATACCCCTTTAGCAGAAAACTTGTCCGTTTAGAGGATGAAGTTAATAACAGTGCAAACAACTCTTTGTCACCATAATTAAAAAATAAATAATAAGTCTCAATATGGTTTATAGGATTCTTAAATTATCTCATTATATTACCAGGTCTTCCTGATTATTATTACAACATAAGACTGTTTGTAAACATGTGTCAAATATTATCTACGAGTTTGATAGGATAATATATGGGGATAATTCCAAAAATGATCTTGTTGCCCAATTGATTTGCTTTTTGACCTTAGATTAGAAAGTTCCGAAACTAGCCTTTGGGTGACCGGGCAACTCTAGTGTAGCCAACCATTGGACGCCAAATGTCCCAAGTTGCCCAAAAAATACACAAGTTGCCCAAAAATTCGAACACTTGGCGTCCCATGGTTGGCTACAGTAGAGTTGCCCGGTTGCCCAAAGGCTAATTTCAGAACTTTCAAATCTAAGGTCAAAAAAGCAAATCAATTGGGCAACAAGGTCATTTTTGGAATTATCCCTAATATGTGATTAGAGAGTAGCTATAAATACCTTTAGATTAATATAAGGTTTAATGCCAGCTTCATTTCCTGCACATTCGTAGATACATGCAACAAAATTATAAGTGACATATTTGTGCAAGTTAGCATTATCAATTGATATCTAATGGTGCCAACCTTACCATTTGATATCAGTTGGGTGATCATTGGGACGGGGATTCCAGAGTACGAGTCTCCTCCTACGTAAAATGGATTAGAAATGAAATCTGTATGACTTTCCAACCACTGCAGAATACTTCCAAGTATGATCAGGATAGTTGCAAGAAATGAGACTTTAACACGTATGAATTCCAATATCTATCATGAGGATGTTAAGAAATCGTCTATATGATTAAACAGTGATATAGTTGTTTGATGTAGTGGAGTTATTTCCCAAAGCATACCTTTCTCATAAACTCGTATACTTGGTTTGAAAACTGAATGTCTGTAGAACTAGAGGCGCGTGTTGTTCTTCCATAAGAGAATCCAGTTCCAACAGGAGCATCAAGGAAAATTATGCTTGCCATCTACATTTCATTCAAAATGCGGACATCAATTTTCAAATCATAGATATTATTTGTTCATATGTCTCACCTCGAATACAATTTGTGTATGGCAATTTGAGTTTATGCTTATTCATAGTTCGTTCAAGAGTTCAATGCCCATACTCCTATGCGTGACAATATTAGCAAATAAAGTCCTATTCTATGAAACCAAATCAGATGGGCCAAGTCTTAAGTTGCAGCGAGGACTGAACTTGGATCTCCACAAGAGAAACCCAATTCCAACCACTATATTTACTATTGTTAATACCATATATTGTTCTTTCAAAGAAAAATACTACTACTTCATGATATTACATATAATGTTCAGTTCTTAACCTGGCCGTCTTTGAGTTTTTAGGGGTGCTGTGCGAAAATTCATATTAAGGCCTTAAACAGCTAATGTTATATAAAAAGTTTCGTTGTTTTATAAGATATAATGTATAATAACTATTTAAACGTTCAAAACATGACCCATTTAAGATATGTTCTCACCTAATTATTTTCTTAAACGAGAAAAATATGTATACACGTGTATATAATTGTTAACATGACAAATTTTGGAGTCCTATGCGATCGCCCACCCTCAAGGACGGCTCGGCTCTTAATCTCGTAAAAACGGTTTATAATTTAAATGCCAAGTGAATTTTATATGTCGGAGTTTAGCATTTTTTATTTATTTATATTGGTGTGTAAGAGGTACGCTGACTTAAGATCGAATTAGCACTTACATAAAAATACTCGAACATGAGTTGCTCGATATAGGTTACATGGCCCATTCTTTAAATAAGTCTTTCACATTAAGTTTAACATGAATTACGGATATTTCTACACCTAAATAAGTATATTCAAAAGAACCCACAACATTTCTTTTGTTGAATAAACATAAACTAAATATGCTGAAACTTAATTGCTTCGACAACAATTTCACCCCAGTTGGTTAGCAAATGCCTTATTTTACCAATGCCAAAAACTCGAAAGGTTACATAACTTAACAACATCATGATAATTGCATATGAATATGTCAATTTGGGTTGTCTTTCATTTAAAAAGATTTTGTTTACAATTAGAGCAATTTTTTTCTTACACAAATGATGTGATAATTATCTATTAAATCCTTAATGATATAAATTTATTTCGGTCGCCATCATGGGACTTACTTGGACAATAAATTTTGTTGTAAATTAGATTGATAATGATGTTTTAACCTTATCTTAATGAACTTTTCCGTTCTTTGGAAGCTTCATATGTCTTGCTTGTAAATCAAATAGGAGCATATATCATTCACAGAGTTTATTTTTTATTTTCTTTTCCTTAAGTACCTGGCATATAGCCTCCTAAATCGTTTTATAAACTTTGTTTTTGAAATTACTCATTATCCAACAGTAAAAAGATCAATAAAATTAGTAAGAAGATGTTTATAGGTCAACCCAACAACTATTTTGTGTTCATATACGTAATCCAACTTAACCTGTAACCCGCATGACTCCTCATATGCGGCTACTAACAAATTAGAAAGGGAGAGAATATAACCTTGGTCCATGAAGTGGGTGTCAAAATCAAGGTGGGCAAGCTTCCATTATAAGGCACGGCCTCAAAGTGTATCGGACCTGTTTTGTTAAAATCGATTCAGAACACAATTGAAATACAATTACATGCGCTAGGCGAAACCAAGCGCTAATCGAAAGTTACGTGATAAATTCAAAGGTGCGCGAAACTAAGTGCACACACCACATGTGAAGTAGTGAATGCATTAGACGTGTTTGTACGTGTATTATATGCATATACATGTATATCTGTATTAGGAGTCCTAGGAGTATATATATGTGGCTTTGGTCTGTTTTCCTGAGGTTACATTGGTTTGCAATTTTATCTAGCTTTTTCTTGCTAGTTTAATAAAACCCATCATCGTTAAAAACAACAAACATTGCTTAAAACAAACTTTCATCCCGGTTGCATAAACAGTGAAGACATGTTGTATTTTATTTTATTTTTTTATTTTTTTTCCAATTAATAGAGACAAAAGGAGTAAATTACAAAAATGGCCTTGTGGTTTGGTGAAGTTACAAGTTTAGTCCCTATGGTTTGGAAATTGCCGGCGTTCCCCTGTAAGAAAACCTTTGGTTCACTTTCGTTTCTTATTAACATGATATGTCTAAACTACCCTCGTCTTCATCCTCCTTGTTTGTTTGTTTGTTTTTTTTTTTTTTTTCTTGTTATTTTTTTTTAAGTTGACTTTAATCATCTTCATCCTAATTTTTGGATTTACAAATAAACACAACCTTGGTTACCCTTTTCATCACTATCTTATCAAAAACCCAATTACGATCTTCACATAAGCAAAGCAACATTCATTTACAAAACCCACATTAATTTCTCTTTTTGTAATTTATTTACTATTTTTAATTTTTTTTAATTAATCAAAAATTATAAATCCTTCAACACGACTGTTTACATTCTTCTTCCCTACATAAGTATAAAACACACAAAACTTATGTAGTAAAGAGATCCGTCAAATGACGAGGCGTCGAGGCCAAATCAAGGGGTAGCGACTGTCATATCCGGCGAACGACGGTAGACAAGATCGACCAAAACCAATATAGTTTGTGTGTGTGCGCGCGTGCGCGCGCGTGTGTGTGTGAGTGATGTTATGGTTTTAGGTTTGGATTTGATTATGTGTTTTTGAAACTATGGTTCTTGAACATTTTTTTTTGAAGTGGTGTCTTTTTATTATTATTATTATTTTTATTTTTTTACAATTAAAAGTTCAGATGATGAAGTTGATTTTAAGAAACCTAAAAATCAAAAGCAAATAAAGTAGGATGATGATGAAAGTATTTTAAACATTTCACTTTGATAAGAGACAAAAATGAATTTAAAGTTTTCTTACATAGCAATTTTCAAACCATAAAAACTAAAGATGAAATTTGGTAACCACAAGGACGATTTTTGCATTTTACTATAAACAAAACCTAGCTTTTCTTTTATTCTACAGGGGGCGTTTGGTTGGAGAATTTGAAATTCCGGAATTTTAAATTCTAGAAAATTTAAATTCTTGAGAATTTGAAATTCCAGAATTTAAAATATCTTCGCATATTTGGTTGACAGAAATTTATAAATATATTTTTTTATTCTTTTAATATAAATTTTATAAATATTCTATTTAAAAGTTTATAAAAAAGTTTATAAAAGATTTATATAAAAAGTTTATAAAAAACTAATAAAAAATTTATAAAAAAAAAATTATAAAATTTTTTTAAAAAAAAGTTTATAAAAAAGATTATAAAAAAATTATAAAAAAAGTTTATAAAAAAGTCTATAAAAAATTTATAAAAAAAGTTTATAAAAATTTTTATAAAAAAATTATATAAAAAAAGTTTATAAATAAAATTTATAAAAAAAAGTTTATAAAAAATTTATAAAAAAAGTTTATAAAAAATTTGTAAAAAAAAGTTTATAAAAAGTTTATAAGTAAAATTTATAAAAAAAAGTTTATAAAAAAATCAAATATTCTATTTAAAAGTTTATAAAAAATAATAAGAAAAAAAAGTTTATAATTTTTTTTTAAGTAAATGAAAATTCTTCACTTTGTGAAGCCATTTTTAATTTCCCCCATTTTGGCAATTCATGGAATTTTAAGTTCCCCATTTGTGTTACCAAACACAATATTCTGGGGAAATTAAAATGCAAATGCCATGAATACCCTCCAATATACCCCTACCAAACGGCACCTTAGTTTCTTTTTATTTTCTTTTTTAACTTTATTAAATCAATATTAAACTCAATGAAAATATACACAATGCACTTAAAACATCTAAAACAACATCATGTGCTTGCACGATAACAATTCACAATTCGAATATTACCCACATATCCAAAAACTGGCCGATTTAAAACCGAACATAATTTTTAAGGAACCCAAATTTTACAAACCGAACTAAACTACATATTCGATTTTTAGTTTAGTTTTGGTTTTGGCAACACGTAACTGGACCGAACAGAAATTTAAAAATTCACACAAACACATACATATATTTTTTATACTTAAACACATTAAAAAAGAACTATGAAAACCTTTTTTTATTACGAACATAACATTTTTTAAGCTTTTAAATATATTTCTAGTATACATTGTTTAAGTTATATGAATCTATAATTAAATAGATTTGGCATTAAAATTCTATATAATAATAATAAAAAAAATGAATTATGTAATTTTGGTTTTTCGGTTCAACCCAAAGATATTGAATTTAAGTTCGGGTTTTGTTTTGGTTTGATCCAATTAGAATTAGGTTCGGCTTGATTTTCGATTTTGCCTAAAAAAATTCAACCCAAACAACCGGAACCAATGAACAACTCTGGCTGTATTATTCTTCTCGTTTTATGTATGTTCCGTTTCTATTTTTAGCAAAGTTTCTAGTATTTCAAAGATGCCATCGGCTTAAAAAGATTATTTTGAGCTAAAAGCTTTATGTTTAACTTATCAAAACGCAGAATCTGATTCGAAATTATGAAAGTATATTAAGCGTTCACCATTCTATAGCACTGCAAAAAAAATTGTTGAACTAAATGCGTCACTAAAAGGCATAAAAGTGTCAAAAATTAAAAGAAAAAGAAAAGCTATTTAGGTGTTTCTTCTACACTTAAAAGGTAAAAAGTGAAATATTTAAAAGTCTACTTAGACCATGAGGTATCATGGCATGCCAAATTCTCATTTTCAGTGCCAACTCAGCGCCACCTCACCATCCTGACTTTTAACACCCACATATCAAAACACCCCTTCACTCATAACATGCCATTTGGGACCCACTCGCTCTCAATTTTATTTTCTTATACATTTTTTCAACTAAACTTAATTTCATTAATTCAAATAAAAATCCAATACGAAACTTTTAAAAAATACGGAAATATATATATATATATATATATATATATATATATATATATATATAGAATGAGGTTCATATAAGATAGTGCTTAAAGTAGGAAGAATAGGAAGCCAATAAGAATTAAACATGTGGAAATTCATCACTATAAAAAAAACATAAACAATAGTAATATTGCAAGGGCAATATAGGGATTTTAAATCTTTAATGTTCCTTAATAAATTCCTACAAAACTGATACCTTTTTATTATCACGTAATCACGTATCTCTCTCTCGTATGAAATCCGCCACTTCTCCCCGACTATCTTCTATTTGATCTACTCTACTAATATCACTACCTCTTGTCTTTGTTCTTTGTTGTCTTAAATGGATGTTTTGAAAGATCTGATGTGGTTATTTACTAAATGCTCATGTCGACAACTTCGTCGTTGCAATCATCGGAATAAATGAAAAGTACATGTGCCGTCGCCATTGCCGAAACCCATTAACAGAATTCCGGACGCCGTATTACCGGAATCTGTGTTGCCTATCAACGATATTGTAATGATGTAGCAACTAAATATTAATTGTGTATAATTTTCTAATATAGTTTTTCTAAGTTCATGTATCAATTTAATTGTAGTTGGGATTTATAACTGTCTACAATTATGTATCAGTATTTTTAAGGTTTCTTTATCAATATTTAATATTTTTGTATCACTGTTCAGGAAAGTTAAGGCCATCTTATTTTATAATTTTATATATGTTGTAATTTTATGTTTTAGCATGATGTGTATTACATGTATAACATATATCAAGTTGTGCATCATCTTCGTCAAGTTTTGTATCATTGTTATAGCTTTTGTGAATCATCCTTTTTATAATAAAGGTAGCCTTTTGATTGAAATTGTAAAAGAAGTGGGTGGGATGAATTCGGGAAAAAATATGGTATAAGGAAGTCGAGCAAAAACAATCGGTGTGGAAAAGTCAAACGAAATTAAAGGGTTTAAGCAGCAGCGTGCAATTCTCTATAAGCTGATTTACAAGTTTACCCTTAATGTCAATATATTTACGTAACTGCCATTAATTTTAATCTAATCTAGTGACATAATCATTGATACATCTAACGGCTAGAATCGCTTCTTATACTTCCTATTTTAGTAACTAACTTACGATAACCTCCATATATATATATATATATATATATATATATATATATATATATATATATATATATATATATATATATAAAGTGTGTTTTGATAGAGAAAATTGTGTAAAAATAAGTTAAAATTGTGTAAAAAGGATGAATCACTTATATTTCAACTAAACTTAATTGCATAATCAATTTGATGTCACTTTGATCATCGAGATCGGACGTATCGGAAAAAGAGGAATCACTTATATTTTTCTTGTAAAAAGTGTTTTGCTAGAGAAAATTGTGTAAAAATAAGTTAAAATGGGGTGATATTTATAGTATTTAAAAGGTTTATTTTACTCTCCACCACAATATATACCTACTACTCTTCTATTGCAAAAACACATGGTATTTCAACCACACAAGTATTTTACTCTGACATAATAACTTTTCATAGTACANTTTTTTTTTTTTCTCGCAAGTTTTTTTGTCTCACAAAATGGCTTGGAAAGTGGCGAGAGGGGGTTGGGGTATGGTGGCATGAGGGTGGCGGTGCCACTTTGGCTTCCACGTCGGAAATGGCGTGCGTTTGAGTTACCATACCCCATGGTCTTATAACGACAAAAGAAAATTGTAAAAGTATAAATTTTAATTTTGACATTTGAGACACATAGGGCGCGTTTAGTAATGGGAAAAATTTCCTAGTTTTTATTTTTCAGTTTTCTGGAGAATGGGGGAGCTATTCTTTCTCTAAAGAACACTTGAAAACGTGTTTAGATAGAGATTTCTAAAATGAAAAACCTATGGAGAACTCATAAAGGGAGTTTTCCAAAACTTAGTTATAATTTGGAAAACAGCTTTTCCATTTTTCCTAGAAAACTTGGAAAAAATTCAATTTGAACGCGTTTTTTATTTTCTTAGGTTTTCTTGGAAAATTTTTCTGGAAAACCTCCTTACTAAACGCGCCCATAATTTTTCAAAAAAGAGTGTTATTGAGTCCCAACATTTTAACACACTTTTCAAAACTTGCCACTAGTAAATTAGACTTGGTGACAGTTTTTGTATCACTAAAATCTGTCACTAAAAATCAGTTTTAATGAGTACTTGCCCAAATGGTTACAAATTCAGAAATTTAAAAAGTAAATAATACTATTCATACCAATCTCGTAGATGAGGCCGGATATTGAAGAACAACCAGGGCCTCCAGTAATCCAAAGCATGAGAGGATCGTGGTCAGGATCAGACTCGGACTTTATAAAGTAGTAGAACAACTGAACATCTTCATTTTCATCCACCCCCACATAGCTATATATCTCATATACATTTATATATGCACACACTTAACATTTACGGATCGAGTATAATTTTAATCATGGAATCAATAAATAAATAACAGAAGAAATGGTATGAAAGAGTACCCAGTTTCGAGATAAAAAGGGAGTGGTCCTTGGAAGCCTGGAAGATATTCTACTCTCCCCGTTGACGATTTTGCAACACCGAAACTTGCTATAAAGACGATAATGATGAGAAACCGATACATGATATCAAGAAGTTAGCTTAGGCTTGTTTCAGTGAAGAGAGTTTTATATTATGGGAATATGGATAAGTTTAATTTGAGAGTGACTACTAGGACATGTATTGCGTGTCAAAGAATTAGTCGCAATTTATTTTTAATTACGTACCGAAGAGTAAATTGCATTTTTAGTCCCTAAGGTTCGGCCAAATTGCAGCTTTGGTCCTTAACGTTTCGAAAGTGCAACGGTGGTCCTCATTTTAAAGTTTTTGCTGCATGTTTGGTCCCTGGTCTCCATCAAATGACAAAAATACCCCTGTCCTTTTCTTTTTTTATATTCCTTTTCAGTTTTTAACATAAATGGTCCTTGTGTTGCGCAAGGCTTTACAAATTTAGTCCTTTTTTCACAAATGGTCCTTCTTACACAAAATCGTCCTTGTGTTGCGCAAGGCTTACACAAATGGTCCTTGAGTCCGTTTTT
>LBNU01006052.1:2294-21415 GCA_014162995.1 Artemisia annua | reverse complement strand
TATGCTGTTGACAAATTCTAATTCCGAACCTGTAAGTACCGGATGTATTATTGCTAACTGTCTCAATGCAGGTACAACAACCATCTTGAACACCAGCTTCCACATGCTCATACTTTCATCTCAACAACTATGAAAGCTCTCATGAAAGATCGAAGCAACACAAAAGTCAAAGATAGATTCCATGCCAAAAGAATCTACTAAGTAATAAAGATAAACGATCTAAAGCAAAGCACCGTCTAAAGAAGAATTCTACGTCAACACAAAGAATCTTCATGCATGAAAAGAGAGCTTCACACGAATGAAAGTTTCAAACGTTAAAGATGTATGAGCATGTCAGAAAGACGCAGATCCACTGGAGTCTAAGAGAGTGACGAATGGCAGATTACCACATCAGTTGATCACTATCACATCATCAAAGATAAAGAACAAAGAGCGATGAATCATTTCTACTAAACATTTTTGAAGACGTCTAAAGCTATGAAAGTCAACAACTAAAGTCGGAAGACAAAGACGTCAAGCAACTTCAAATGACCGTGACGAATATCACTCCTTCATAACCGATCCTTAGGGGGAGATTGTTAGGACCTAAGTTTATCAACGTTTTATCAAGTCTCGGTTATTTCAGAATATGTAATAGGTTGCTAGTTTATCTAAGTTAATCATGTAATCATGTAGAGTCCAAGAATAGTCCAATGGGCCTTAAAGCCCATGATTAAAAGAAGAAAGGGAGGAGAGGAGTGTTGCCCTACTCCTCACCTATAAATAGGACCATTATGATAACATGTAACTTGTTGGTTATTTCAATATCATAAAGAAACTCTTGCACTTTTATTCTTCTTATATGATCTAATTAACCAAACTCTATTTCTCATCTTATTTCTATCAAATCAATACTTGTGTTTACAATATGGTGACCTAACACTTATAGCATAAAATTAGCATTTAGTCTAAAATTAGGGTTTTAAAATGAAAAGTCCTAAAGGAAAATGATCAAGGCTTAGGCTAAGATTCTAAGGCATCCTAATGCTAACCTAGTACTGTAATAAAGCTATTAGAAGCAAAAATTAAGCTTACTTGGGTCTGATTAAGGTTAGCGTGGGAATTAGGGTTTTCTAGGTGGAAAAACAAGTCGTCAAGGGTTCAAGGCTTTTAGTACTCTACTTCTAAGGTTACTAGGACTCTACTACTATCCTTAGGACCTGAGATTGTGAGGTGTTTAAGAAGTGAAGGTGTGAGATTGAAAGGAATGGGATACGAGGTATATATAGGGCTCGTTAGCCCTTATAGCTAAGTTTTCTTGGTATGGTGGCCAAGCAACGTGGGGAGGTGGTCAAGGACAGTTGGGGGGTGACTAGGAGAAGCTAATAGCTGAGTAGGATAAGCTATAGAACTAGTTAGGGGGCTTGTGGTNCTAAGGTTACTAGGACTCTACTACTATCCTTAGGACCTGAGATTGTGAGGTGTTTAAGAAGTGAAGGTGTGAGATTGAAAGGAATGGGATACGAGGTATATATAGGGCTCGTTAGCCCTTATAGCTAAGTTTTCTTGGTATGGTGGCCAAGCAACGTGGGGAGGTGGTCAAGGACAGTTGGGGGGTGACTAGGAGAAGCTAATAGCTGAGTAGGATAAGCTATAGAACTAGTTAGGGGGCTTGTGGTGAAAAAATGGGCCGTGTGGTTTTTTTAGTCAAAGGTGGTGACAAGGTGGTGATGGAGGTGTGTGGGAGGGTGCTTGGTGGTGACAAGGAGCTTCATAAGCTGCCTTGTAGGTTGCTAGGGATAGTGGTGCTAGGTTGGTAGCTTAGTTTTAGGGTTTAGGTCCTAAGAAGAGATTAGGGTCTAGCTTAGGGTTTAGTGCCTAGATTAGGTTCCTATGAGTGTTTAGTGTCTAGGATTAAGTCCTAAGAAGCTTATACTAAGTGGTGGTAGCTTATGGAAAAGATTTGGGAAGGTTTAACCTAGTTTTCGAGAAGTTATGACCTAGTTAGGGTTTTATGCTTAAGAGACTTGTACCTATGCTCAAAGAGGTTGTACTAGGGTCTAAAGGTGCTAAGATATCCTATTGTTCCTAGGGTAACTCATACATAATCCTTAAACACTTCCAAACTAGTTTAGATAAGCAATTATGGTTTTGTAAACACAAACCCCTAATTAGGGTTTGATTAGGGTTTATTAGGGTTTTGTGATGAGTTTAGTGTGTTAGATTGTTAGATTACTTATTGTGGTAATGTTGTGATCTTATGCATGACATACCAGGAGTTTATAGGATGTGAGTGTAGAGATATTTGGCTTGTGTAGATACGTGAGCAGGTCTAGAGAGTCATGCAAGTAGTGAATGCACATAAAAAGCAAAAATTTACATGTGAAATACCTGATATAGGTATTTATAGTGGGAATGATAGTGATGAGATTTTGTGGGTGGTTACAGTCTTAACCCCTTTGAAGAAATCTCGTCCTGAGATTTAGTTGAACGTAGGGGTAGAAGTAGAACGAGTTGACGATTCGAGAAAGGAGAGGTGATAGGAGAGAACAAGGGAATTATACAAACGGAGTAGGAGATGTTTGTACATGTGCCAGATACTTAGATTCATTTATTTATATCTTATTACTCACAAGTAGAGGCGTCCCAATTCTTGTAAGCACAAGCTTATAAATTCATGATCCGTTTGATTTATAACTTTCTTATTAAAACGAAAGAGCGTCCTAGTTCATTTTAATAAGATAATTATAAGTCATCCTTAAGTAGTATTGGTGGAAAATGGAGAGAGTTTACCATACTTAAGGAAATGTGGTACAGGAATGTTTTGGGAAAAGAGGAGTTTAGGAAACTTGATAGGATTAACCCATGAAGTTATGAAAACATTGTGGAATGTACAATGTTCGTTTTAACCTGTGGGTTAGGGGCCCACTGGTTAGAGAGTTTTATCGATGTTTCAGCCATGTTGGTAGCTCGGGCTTCCTAGTTCTATAGTCACTCTGTTAGCAACTAGTTACCTGATCGTATCCCAAGTTATGGCTAGAGTAACGGACGTTGAATATCTCATTCTTGCAACTTTTGCAAGGCGAGATAGCATAATATCATAGTCGAACATAATGAGGATTAAAGTTCGACATAGATATTCTTACAAGATCTAACTAATAGGATCTTGTGAAATGACGAGAAGTACAAGTTCTAACTCTTAGAACATTGTAGGATGAGGTAGGGAGAGAGTATGGAATAGGGTAAAATAGAGTAAAAAATGATGAACGAATGAAACGAAAGGATAGGAGGAAGTGGAAGGATGGATGAAAAGTGGGAAAGAAGGAAAGGGAAGAAATAGGAAAGTACGGAGGAGTAGGAGATAATGAAAGAGTGGGATAAAACGGGAGAGTAGGAAGAAACGGGAGTATAGGATTAAACGAAAGAGTAAGAGTATAGGATAACTGAAAGAATGGTATCCTAATGAGGTTTAAGATTTACTAGATTTCCTCGAAGTTTGTTTCCCTCCTAAAGGTCTCGAGTCATCTAGTTTTCTATAGATAGCCTTAAAATCTAAGGGTGGTATGTTTAACCTAGTTGGGGAAGAAAATCCTATAATGGGAGAAGAGCTAATTGGGATAGGTGATTCCTTAGCTAAAGGTCTAGAGGTATCACTATTTCAAGGTAAAGTTTCGTGTTTATCCTTTTGACCTAAGTTGTCTATCTTACGTCCTAGGTACTTAAAACCTAGTAAAGTAACATCCATAATATCTTCCAAGTAGAATTCCTAATGTGTGACCTAAGAAACGTCAAACCTTAAGAAACTAAGTATAAGTAGACTAAAATCCTCAAATGTCTTATTCTTAGTTATAACTAGGAATCTCGATTCTAAGTTTGGGTGATAAAATTTAGGGTAGGTCCAGGATATCCTAATGGTGTAGTATTCCTAGGAATTTCCAAATCCTCAAAGACATGTGGGAATTCTTAATACGGGATTGGTAACTTATGAGACTAAGTATAGGTAAATTATAACCTCAAAACGGCTTTTTCTTATAGGGTGAAAATTTAACTAATACTCATATCCCGCTACTAGACTAGGTACTAAAAGCTTAAAGTTCTAAGTCGGTAGCTTACTAGTCTAATTTTTTGTTATTCTTAAGTTTCCTAGATTGCATCTAAAAGACTTCTTATATCTATTCTATGACTAACTCTGATGTCCTCGATATTAAGTAAAATCCTAGTATAAGCTATATCCGTAATGTTTTTCTTACTTATCGGGGTATAAGTTTCTGTTCTTAGTTTCTATTTCCTCAATGACTTCTTAAAGATAACTTATCTTAGTGATTCAAAATATCCTATATCTAATCTTACGTTTTTTTAAGGGTACCCTAAAATCATTTCTAACCTCAAATATAGGAGTTCTAGGGAGTGTAATTTGGGTTTTACTAAGAGGGGAAACTATTTCGGGAATCTTAGTAATTCTAAGGAAGTAAAGAGGGAAGGGTAGGAATATGCTTGTATATAACTGTCATATACTTGCATACGGGAATAGTTAGGGGAAGATTCTCTAACTAGGAGAGACTAAGAGTTTTCGGAAAGACGGGAATTAGAGACGGAGGAAGGATAGTTTACTGAATTCAAAATGAATTCAGATCGTTATGATGTAGAATAGAGATTCTCATCATTAGAGGAAGTGATATAAGGGTTTTTAGGGTTTTAAAATATGGAGAGGGTTGTATTGCATGACATGCAATAACAAGAAATAAAAGCACAACTGCATAAGATCATAAATAGCTTGTCATAACTAAAAGTTTAACAAGTATTACTATTTATGCCATATGCGGTCGGGAAGGATAGGGGTTTTAGGCAGATTGCCGGGCATGAAAGGGAGGAAGTTTTTATAGGAAAAGGTAAGTATAGAGAGTGGATTTATTTCTCGGAGCCCACTTTATCAGCACTTACTTGCTACCTAAAGGGTAATATCTTAGGTTTAACCTCAAAATGCCTAAAGCTTAAAAATAATATTCCTATAGAATATATCCGTCAAGGTTTACCTAACCTTATTTCTTAGGGGTTTCTATTAAGACCTCGAATAGTTTATAACAAGTATCCTGCTTGTTATGTTTCTTAAAGATGGTAAATTTTCTAGGGTTTAGATTATCCTAAAGTATCCTAATAGGGATGATCGGGAAATAGAGTCTCTATCCTCAAAAGTACCTAAGGTTTTATGACTAAGGTAAAGTAACACAACTTATCTTATATTATAGGCATCCTATCTTACATATTTCATACCTAACTAGTACCATTATTTATAGTACATATCCTAGGATGAAATTCTAACCTTAAAACTTATAAAGTAGCTAAAGTGTACAAGTTGATGTTTTTCTTCCTAAACTTTTATAGAACTTAGGTGTTAAAGTCGGAAGGACTTCCTAAGTCTAATCGATGAAGGACTTGGTTATCATCGATTATCTTTTCTGTAGAAACTAGAAGGGGGGGTTGAATAGTTTCACTGTTATTAATTTCGTTTTAGAAAATTTACTTTCCAAGTTGTGTTTATGAAAATTGTTCGATTCGATATTTATGTGAATTCAACTCAACAACAAATATAATCAATAACAAGTAAATAAGTAACGGTAAAGCAAGGAAAGATCAAACCGTGACACGCGGATTTATAGTGGTTCGGCCACGAAGCACACTCCTTCGTCCCTACTCCACTCCTCGAGTCTCACACTCGAGAGTTTCACAAACACTATATCAAAACGCTCCCTTATGGCGGAACAAACCTTACACAAGCTTACACCAAGTTTAACGACACTAAGCGGAATGTCGAGTCCTAATCCTAGCTAGAACCAATCTAACAAAGCCTACGTGGCTTCACACCTCATACCAACACGATGGCACGATATAACACAATACACAATATAAGACTTGCACTCAAGTCCTATTACATACAAGAAACAATGAATGAAAATGGTGATGGATCCACAACAATGAGTAAGACTCTTCTTTAACACTTCGTCTCTTGATTACAACGAATGTTCTTCTCTTGCACTTTAGAGGAATGATGAGTGTGATCACTTGTAAACAACTAAGAACCCGATAGTGTGATCAAAGACTATGTTTTGGAAAGGATTTTGGAATACAAAAAGTTTTTTGCATAAGAGGTGAAGATTTCTGAAAGAGAACAGTTCTGTATTTATAGACGTCAGGAGAGAGGCGACGGTCCCTTAAATACCAGACGGTCCTTTATCGCTAAGGGACCGCCGCCCTATTTGAGGGACCGTCCTGACATACGCTCCCATTTTTGTCCTGACGTGGTGAAAATTTATCTGGTAAAAATTTCCTGTCGGTTTTGAGCGAGAAATATGGCTGTTATGCATTTGAATTTTGAAAACATTTTCTTAATAAAATATTTCTTTAAATTATACAAAAATACTTTTGTAAAAATGTTTTGTGACATGAAAATGTAAAGTCTAGATGAAAAATAAGTCCTTTGATCACATACACAAGTTGGTAGATGTTAGTACATACCTTAAGTGATGTTGAAGACAAAAACGAGTCTTCTCGATCAAAAACTTATTAGTCGTAGTTTTATGTAACGTGTGTTTGTATTTTGAGATTATCAAAACTAGTAGAGACCGAATAATGAAAATGACGTTTTTGACATTATTTGTATTAACAATCTCCCCCTGTTTGATGATTACAAAATATAAACTCATTTTAGATAAAACTAGGCATTAATGAGTTTTTGAAACGAGTTTTCATTTTCTTCTCCCCCATTTTGTAGAATCAAAAAGGCTTCAAGTATATGACGGCATCATGATGACTCCCCCTAGCTTAGTGCTCCCCATTGATGAGGACACCGGGAATCGATCGATGGAATTTGGCTGCAAAAAGTTAGAAGAAACATGCAAGCAAACATAGAAATCCTGCAAATAAAATAAGAATAGGCAGGAGTATATAAGCTGCGGACGGTCCCTTAAAGTGGTGGACGGTCCTTTATCACTTGGGGACCGCCACTTAGATATGGGACCGCCGGCAGTAAAATAACCTGGAACAAGAAAAAAATGCATGCATAAACTAGTTCATTCATTAAGAAATAAAAATGTCATTCATACGACTTTTACAACATGATGCTACATTCATAATCCTAGTCTAATCTTCTAGGATAGCTCATGATAAGTTCGGTTTTATTAATGAGCATGCATGCTTCTCTAGAACTTGCAAGGGCGTGGTGGTGATGAGTTTTTGGGTAATGGTTGTAGAAACCCGGATGACAAGAGGATGGAAATGATGTAGTCAAGATCATTCTTCATCTTTTGAAAGTGGTTGTGGTTGTAAATGCAACAAGCAAAATAACCCCCATGGGCATCCACTTGGGCAAGAGTGAGATGAGACATTGTTGGGGGATGAAGTTTTTGGGATAGGATGATGTTGAGGAGGCTCAAGTCAATAAGGTTGGAGAATTCTTTAGCCTTGATTAAGTGTATGGAGTTGACATTTGGCAATGGAGTTGGCAACAAAGGTGGCAATGAATGATCTTGAGGAGTTGGGTTTGTATGCTCATTGTGAGTGGATGGTGGTCCATTTTGTGGTTAAGAGGCAAAGAACGAAAATGACGAAGATGATGCCTCATGTTGTGATGTGGGATTTGAAGTAGCATGGTGATTGTTTGAGTGGTTCATGAAATTGCCAAGGCATTGTTTCTTACTCCATATGGGTTTGACCGATATTCTTGGTTTTCTAGGGGGTGACATTTTGTGGGAAGACATTGAGAAGGAGGAAGATTATGCCATGACAATGGAAGGAGGAAGTAAGGGTTTAAGTAGATGAGGAAGTTTGCAAGAATAGCAAAGCATGCATGCTTGGTTAAGTTAGTTCAAATGATGTTTAAGCAAATTAGGAATATGTATAAGACCTAAGGGTAGGCTGGTCAAACATGCAGGAACATAAAAGTCACGACTCACAAACAAAGGGACGGTCCTCTAAATAGGTGGACGGTCCTTTATCGTTTGGGGGACCGTCGGTCGATAAGGGACCGCCACCAGAAGGTTTGCCAGATTTCAGAAAATGTTTCTAGTGTGTGCCTACATGAAACATATGTGGAGATGCGATTATCTCGACCCTAAAAGAAAGAAAATCCTAAGAGATAATCCAAAGTCTCCTAATTTCAATCTTGCTCATCTTTCCATGTCAGATAATATATTTATTACATGATCCGATAAAGGATTTGAGCGCATCGTGCATGCATGAAAAAAAACGTTTTTGAATTGTATTAACAATGCAAGAAAAATTGATTTTTCCTATTCGTGAGAAGATTTTGAACATATGAATTGGGTTTTTTATGCACAAAATCAAGTTTTCTTATTATCATGCAATAATGGTTAAAAAAATATTACTTCCCCAATTTTAATTTTGGTGCGCAAAAGAATCCTAGACTCAGATTAGAGGAGATAAATATATTATGTTATCTAAGATGATATATTTTCCATCATTCCTAATCCTAAGCGAAGATAAAAGAATGGTTCACGCTTAAGGGGTTTTGTGAGAATATNATTAACAATGCAAGAAAAATTGATTTTTCCTATTCGTGAGAAGATTTTGAACATATGAATTGGGTTTTTTATGCACAAAATCAAGTTTTCTTATTATCATGCAATAATGGTTAAAAAAATATTACTTCCCCAATTTTAATTTTGGTGCGCAAAAGAATCCTAGACTCAGATTAGAGGAGATAAATATATTATGTTATCTAAGATGATATATTTTCCATCATTCCTAATCCTAAGCGAAGATAAAAGAATGGTTCACGCTTAAGGGGTTTTGTGAGAATATCAGCTATGTTTTCCACCGTTGGAACTTTTTCAATAGAATTGTTACCGTTTTGTACATTATCCCTAAGAAAATGGTGACGAATTTCAATGTGTTTGGTATGAGAGTCTTGCACGGGGTTTTTACTTAAATCTGTTGCTCCTTTATTATCACACATGATTGGAATATCATCAAGTGTAATGCCATAGTCTACGAGAGCTTGTTTCATCCATAGTGCTTGTTGACATGCCTTTCCGGCGTTTATATATTCGGCTTCGGTTGTGGAGATAGCTAGTGCCATTTGTTTCTTGGAGAACCAAGAAGTTAAGCCATGAAGGTACAAATGCCACTAGTGCTTTTTCGATCCACATAATCTCCCGCATGATCAGAGTCAGCATAAACTATAGTTTCTATGCCGGTCCCCTTAGGATACCATAATCCTAAGTGCATAGTGCCTTTAATGTATCGAAAGATACGCTTAACCGCTTCTAAATGAGAAGTTATGGGATCTTCTTAAAAGCGAGCACAAAGGTAGAAATTAAACATGATATCTGGCCTACTTGCCGTTAGGTACAATAAACTTCCTATCATACCTCTATACTTAGTACTATCTATGGATTCACCCTCTTCATCTTTGGTGAGCTTTGTGTCCGTAGCCATTGGGGTTTTCATTGGCTTAGCATCTTCTAGTCCAAATTTCTTAAGCATTTCCTTAATATACTTAAATTGATTAAAGAGTATTCCATCATCTAATTGTTTTATTTGAAGTCCAAGGAAGAAGTTAAGCTCGCCCATCATACTCATTTCAAACTCGTCATGCATGATTTTGAGAATTCATCGTACATATCTTGACAAGTTGAACCGAATATGATATCATCGACATATATTTGGACGATTATGATGTTCGAATCTTTCTTCTTGGTGAAAAGTGTTATCTACCATTCCCATCGTGTATTCATGCTTAAGAAGAAAAGCTTTTAACCTATCATACCAAGCCTTAGGGGCTTGTTTTATACCATACAAAGCTTTTGTTAGGTCACCATATTGTGAATACACAAGCATAGATTTAATAGAAATGAGATGAGAATAAGAGATGGTTGATCTATTAAATATGAGATGGAATTTGACAAGAGTTTGCACAAGATATTCAATAAACCAACAAGATAAAATGTTACATAAGGTCTCTATTTATAGGCAAGGAGCTAGGGCAACACTCCCACTCCTTCCTATCCTTAGACGTTTGGGCCTTTAGGCCTTTTGGGCTTTATAAGCCTTACAACATTTATTAAACATTAAGCATAAGTAAACAAAGTAAGTTAGCAACCTATTACACATAATGAAATGATCGAGACTTGAGAAATAGCATGAAACGCGATCCTAACAATCTCCCCCTAAGGATCGGTTATTGTGGTCATCAAGGTTGCTGGATGTCTTTATCTTTGTCTCTAAACTTTGACTTTCATGGCTTTAGACGTCTTCAAAATTCTTTGGATAAATGATTCATCGTTCTTTGTTCTTTGTCCTTTGTTGAAATGGTAGTGATCAATTGATGTGGTTATCCGCCTTTCGTTCCTTCGATACCTCCAGTGGATTTACGCCATTCCAACATGCTCATACATCTTTTGACGTTGTGTAAACTTACTTCTTTAGTTCTCTTTTCTTTGTTGAAGATTTCTTTCGTGTTGACGTAGAATTCTTTCTTTGAACTTTGTGTTCCTTTTAATCTTTGTCTTTCAACTTTGTAGATTCTTTTATGTGACGTAGAATCTTTCTTTGACTTTGACGTTGCATTAATCTTTGAGAACTTTCATTGACTTTGGGATGTAAGTATGAGCATGCGGAATTCGGTGTTGTGGTGATGAGTAAGAAAGTGTGAGGTCACTGCATGAAAATGGTTAGTAATAAACAACCGGTATTTACAGGTTCGGAATTAGAGATTGTCGACAGCATAGTGTGAAGACTCCTTCTAATCCTTACCAAGGCCGTTCCTAATCGGATACCCCCGAAAGGGCTTACACAGACATACCGAAGTACACCCACGTTTAGGTGAGTCGCTGAAGATCACCCCACGACTGTAGACCGTTATGGAACACCACCGCAAACACTAAGCGTAACCCACAAGGAGTTACCGAAGTGACCTGCTGTCAGGGCTGTTTGATCTTGACCCTGGCAGGAATTTCCATTCAATCACTGAGAAGCACAATTTTACATTCTCTCATAAATGTTCTGGCAGATTGCTAAGATCTGCAAAGGACTCGATAATTTACAACTGGCGTCCTTAATGTTGAACAACCAGTGTAGAAATGTTGAGTGTTCCTAAGAGATCTTTTGATGAATCTCGGGGCTCTAGACTCGATAAGTGCACATTTGGTTTCCTATGCGGAGATTAGGGAGAGGTCTCATGTTTCAATATCAACCATCTCTAAGAGAAGGTCAATAGATTACACCGGTTCCCCGTGAGAATGAAACAAGCTCTTTTGAGAGAACTTGAGTGGCTTAGAAGGTTAAGTGCAGAGCGTCACTGGGTCCATGATGACTTGTTCTTCAATACCGGTGTCGCCTTAGCAACAACCAGTAGCATATGAATTGAACCCGGTGTCTGATGAGACGAAAAGTGTACCTGCTTTAAGGGGTCATTTAAGCCCTAATTCGAGTAAATGTGATCAAATATTTTCCTAAATCGTTCCTTTTGTCATTTTAGGTACTTTTGAGAAGAATTCTGGAAAACATGCTAATTTGGACGTTTTTGGAGCATAAAAGTGAAGAAAACGACAAAGTCTCAAAAGAAGCTGGAAAACCTTCCTGACGGCGTCAGAGTCACAATGTGATGCCGTCAGCCAACGTTGACAAAGGAGTAAAATCAGATTACACTAGACGCCTTATGAAGAAAACAAGATGTTTACACCTGACGGCGTCAGGTGTTAGAGAAAGTAGGCCGTCAGGTGTTATGCTAAAGAGTGATGGCCCAGAGCACATATACAAGTGACGGCGTCAGAAGTAGATCTAGGCCATCCGAGAACCCTAATGACGGCGAGCTGACGGCGTCAGAACCCATAATCTGACGCAGTCAGAATGTAAAATCTATATATACTTTTCTATTTTTCATTCGTTAGTGGGGAACTTTTGGTGCAAGTTTGGGAAAAACCCTAAAGACGAATTTGGCTGTATTTTCAAGGGGTTTTCACCCTTGAATCCTTCATGTTCAATTAAAGATAAGTCATCACTTAAATTAATCAATATGTCTATGTGTTGGTTAATTACATCTTATGCTTGTCTTTCAATTAACATGCTAGGCTAGATTTTTCTTGTGTTTGCTTAGATCTAATGAAACCTAACTATTAATTATTGGTTGATTAGTATGTTATTACTTGTCTTGGATGAATGTTTCATCAATGTTAGGCTTAAGGAAACTGGCTAAACTCCTATATGGTAACATGCTTGAACGTCTTAAGAAACATGTAACTAATGCGTACTAGGTTATTAAGGTAGTATTTAACGCATGAGACACTGTTTACATTCCTTATGATTGGGTGCTTTACGCATCGTTGTAGGAGGAGATAAGAGCTCATAGAATTGGGGAGATATGTACGCCACCCCATGAATTGTTAAGGAATACACCCGTCATCCACGCAAGTAATACATACACCAATTAACCGGTAAAAGATAGTTAGGGAGTAAGGAAATCTAAGTAAACACATTTGTCTCCATATAAGTTTTCACAACCACAATAGTTTAGTTATTTTATTTTTAATTGCAATTGTAGTTTTTGGGTTAGTTGACTAGCAACTAATTCCGCCCACTCCTCCAAAACCCGAGATTTTACTTGCTTTCAAAAAAATATAAAAATACAAAAATAATCTTCCTTCACCCTTAGACCTTTTAGAGTAATTTTTCTAACCTAACGAACACTATTCCCTGTGAGAGAATGATCAATCCCCCGTACTTACCACTACACTATACTACACCGACCAGGTACACTGCCTGGTGGGATTGCAAGCTTCTCAAGATCCCTTGAGAGGTAAAACCTGTTACGTGGTCGCAATCCCACGTCATCAAGTTTTTGGAGCCGTTGCCGGGGAATAGTTATTGTTTAGGTAGAATTTTTATTTTATTAGGTCTACTCACTAGATTCCTTTCTAGTGAGATTCTTATTTTATTTTTCTAGGATTTCTTTAGTCTATCTATTTTCTTCGTGTTTTTGTTCGTAACCATTACCATCCGCCATCATGGAAGGTGGTAACCTCCTTGATCCCAACAACCCACCTCAACCAAACCACCCACCACAACCAAACCAACCTCCTAGAGCCCGCACATTAGGAGAGTATTCCCGACCTAGCCACCATGGCTATCGCAACACCATTGAGCTCATTCAAGGAGCCAATGTCACTCCCTTGCGATCCAACACCATACGGTTGGTGCAAAGCGGATGCGCATTCCATGGACTTCGTTCCGAAGATCCAAATCAACATCTCAAGGATTTCCTCAAAATCATAGATTCCATAGACCTTGATGTTGCCACTCGAGGGACGACCCGATTGCGTCTCTTCCAATTCTCTCTGCGGGACCAAGCTAGTCAATGGCTTGAGCGACTTCCCGCAGGATCCATCACCTCTTGTGATGATCTCACAACTCGTTTCCTTGCTCAATTTTTCCCACCAGGAAGAACTACCAAGCTAAGGAATGATATCTTGGCATTCCAACAACGCCAAGGTGAAACCCTCTACGAGGCATGGACTCGATTCAAGGACTTACTCCAAAAAGTCCCTCACCATGGCATAGACCTTTGGCTCCAAGTACAAATCTTCTATGACCATATCAATATCCCCACGAGGCAAACCATTGACCAAGCGGCCGGTGGCAAGCTACGTGATCTAAGTGCGGAACAATCATGGGATCTCCTAGAAGATCTTGCTCTATATGACAACGAAAGTTGGAATGATCCCCGTGATCTGAATAAGACGGTCAAGGCAATATCTTTGCCTTTGAATAATTCAAGCACTTCCGACCGTAGGATCATAGAACTTGAAGACCAAGTCAAGTTTCTCATGAAATCCTACGAGGCTCCCAACCCATCAAGCCAAGTGAATAAAATCACTTCTTCATGTGAATTATGTAGTGGTCCCCACGACACTCGTGATTGCATGAAACTCCCCGAACAAGCTTTTACGGACTACGTGTTGGATCGTTATACTCTGACCAAACTATTTTATATAGCTTGTTAAGGGCTTAGCAGTCTTGGATAAATCCTAAACTACTAACAGTGAAACACTGAATTACTCTGTTTAAGTATGCGGAATTTACTTTACAAAGCGAAGAAGAATAACCAACTTCAACGATTATATTAACACCTTGAATCTGCTTATCGAATACAAACTCACAAACAACCCTAATATCTCTAATATCGAACTTTAGCTTTTCTCTAAAATCGTATATCTCTAATATTGACCTAGGGATCCTTTTATAGGCACAAGGAAAACCCTAGTCGGTTTACAATACTTGAACGACAAGTAAACTAACTCTAACTTTAGAATATTCTAGAATTTACATAATATTCCTAATCTAATCTTTGCATGTCGTCAGTCTTTTAATCCTTTGCAGTACTTTGACTTTATTCAACGAGCAGTACTTTGATCTTGAGCAGTACTTTGACTTATATACTTAAGCAGTACTTTGATGTCCAGCAGTACTTCAACATTTATACCCCAACAATCCTCCCCTAACTTGAATTCTACTTGTTTGACTTCAAGTTTCTGTTTGTAATCTTTATCTTCAAGGAAAGGTTGTTTCTTTGAAAGACATACTCGTTGTTTTGTTATCATCAGTATGTAGTATCTGCAATCTTTATCAGCAACAATTCTTTGTCTTTACAGCAACTTAATTTCTTCTCAGCTACTCAGCAACATAAGATACATCAAATCATGTTAAGTTTCATACTATTCTCATCACTTCCAGGTGTGTTAACTCCTGTGAGAGGTGAATCATTGAAAATTAATGGATTTTGATGTCTCTTTACCAAAGCCATTAACTCTGGAGTAGCCAATGTTTAGGTTAAGTAAACCATGGTACATTGATAACCAATGATTTTTAGCAAATCATCAGCTATCAACGGATTTGAGTAGTCTTTACCAATAGCCATTTGCTTTTGGACTAGCTAGTTCTTTTAGTACAACTACCATGGTGAACTAATTACCATATGAATGGATTTTCCACAGCCTTTACCACAAGCCATTTTCTTGTGGGCTAGTCAACTCTTCATTTATTACAGATATGGTGAGTTGAGAACCATACAATTTTTAGTAAATTGTCAACTAAAAACGGATTTGATTATCACATCAGAGCCGTACCCTCATGATGAATCAAACTCTTTCTTGTCTGTTAAACATGGTGAGTTGAATACCATTTATTGTGTAGCACAAGTACTAACACCATGTTCATCTCCAAAAACAATTTGTTGCTGTAAACATTTGTGCTTCAAAAAGTATTTTGCACATGACAAAAATTGTTATTTCAAAAAGAATTTACTGGTTTTAGACTGCAAGCAGTACTTTGTGAAAGTACTGTTTGATCAGCATTACTTTGAATAAAGTACTTGTTTATTCAAAAGATTTTAAACAATAAAGATCATACCAGTATTTACTAGTCATCATCCTTCAAAATTGTCCAATTGATGAACAAATTTATCACCATTAGAGCAGTTTCATCCTCTTGCTCTACTTCCATACCATGATCCAGCATCCTCATCATCAGATCTCTTGTAAGAGGATATCTCCTTTCTGCTAGCATATGAATCATAGTACCATCTTCCAACTCTAAAACATGTACACCAGCATTTGCAAAGAATCTCCAACTTTGAATCTCCCAGACTTCTTGATTCTTTCAAACATCAGCTGTGCTTGTCTCTTCTGTTTCCCACATTGTTGTCAGATCTCCCAGCAACAATACACCAATTCCTTTAAGTGGAATGTGTTCAAAATAAGCTTGAATCTGTTGATGTAGATAAAACAAATCTTCTCTGTCTATAAGGTGCAATACATCTACCAACAAATTAAATGCTCTGAAGCTGTCATCTTCTCTATGGAAAAAAAAATAATCTCCATCTTTTTCAGATTCTATCACTTCCAAATCTGATATCTTAGCCTTTGTAGCAGCAACTTCTTCTGACTTAGGAAGCTCAAAGTCAACAACTCTTAGGTAATTTCTCAGTTCATCAATTGTGTTTGCTCTTAATTCCACTTCAGATTTAGACTTCTTTGATGACTGTGATTTAGTTTTTATTCTTTTCCTTTTATTACTAGCTTCCATCATCTGTTTTCCTTCTTCAGTATCATAACCAATAATGCCAGCTACTTGTCTTCGATATTCTTCTCTGACAACATTATATAAATCCTTCATTTCTTGATACTTTAACTTCTGTAAACCTTTGTATCCTTGACCTTTCAAATAACTCATATAAAATTTTTTTTCTTGGGCTTTTGTCATTGGCCTTCTTGGCTGAACAACAATCTCTCTTTCTTTTACAAACTCAGCATCAAGTTCTGCTTGTAACTTTTTAGCAGCTTCTTCACCTTTAGCTTCTTGAATAGCCCTTATTTGTGCTAAAGTGAATTCCTTCTTCTTCTTCTTTTTCTATGGTTCTACCAAGATTCCTTTCCCTTTGTCTTTAGGATCAGTTTCTTGAGTAGGTTGAGGAGAAGGTTGTTCTTGAGTATGTTCAACTTCTTGAATAACAATGCCTCTAGGTCTGGATATACTCATCATAATCTCAGCAATAGTCTCTTCATCACTGTTAGTAGACTTTATTATCTCTTCTTCTTCCTGAACTGGATTGGATGGACCCACATCTTCTTCAAAATCTAAGGTCCTTGGTGTAATGAGAGACTGCCTCACAGTACCTTGAGCAGTATCTTGATTAGCAATATCTTGAGCAAGACCAACACCAGTACCTTGCAAATCCAATTCTTCTTTATCACCACTTCTGACTTGAATGTCAGCTTCTTGAAGATTTATTTGCTCAGTCTCATCATTCTTTCTTTCAACAGTATCTTGATGAGGAATTTGTTCTTCAAGTGGTGTCTGTGGAATATTTAAATCAGTATTAACAGCATCTTGATCAACAGCATCAGTACTTTGATCAGCAGTCTTTTCATCCACAGTCTTTTGATTCAGAACTGTATTTTCATTAACAGTATCTTCAAAGACAGCATCTTCATTCAAATTCACATCTTCCTCTTCTCCATTTGAAGGTGACCTTTCAGACTGTTGAGAATCATCTTGAGTTGGAGTGGGAGCAGAATCTGAATGTTCAGGTGCATCCTCTGAATCTTCATGAGCAGCATCTCTAACAACTTGTGCTACCTCCAACATGTGAGCAGTGAGAGGTGTATCCCTACCAGAAAATTTAGCACTCTTGGTGGCCATGAAGGTAAACACCTTATCAGGAAAAGTAACAACTGGCAAAAATTCTTGGGGTTTAGGAACACCTTCAAGCTGTTTATTCAAAAAGACCTGTATGAACCTGGGATACATCAAAAATGGAGAACCATTCTTGATGTGTTTAAGCATACCATCAAGTATCATCCAAGAAAAATTGAATGGCTGATTAGTAGCTAGTCCTACCAAGGCAAATGCTATGGATTTGGGAAACTCATTCCAAGCAGTACTTTTGTTGCTTAGACAATGAAGTAGGACATGGATCAAATATTTCCAATGTGGACTGAATAAGGGTTTGTCAAAGGTTAGCTTGCGAAGTGAACTCTCATATCTAATATCCCTAAGTGTATCCCAAAGTACCTCTTTAGCAAAACAAGCAGTACCTTCTTCATGATTAAACTGAAGGTCTGCTCTTATAGTATCCTCTGTAATTCGAATATTACGCCCAGCAACCTTAGCCGTAATAAACCAAATATCCATCTCCTCCCATCCAGCTTTAGCAGTAGCCCAAAACTCTTGAATCCAAGGGCCAATAACGTCGGGATTGACCAAGATAGCATAATTGATTGACGACCCAGTGAGAAAATCAATTATATCATGAAAATCAACATTCAATTCCGTTTTATCCAAGTTGGCTACCATATTGTGACGATTACAAGTGGAACGAGCCATTGTTGTATGATTGAGTAAGTAAGAGAGCGGCGAGGGTTATGTTTATGAAAAGTGGGATGTTAGTTATAAGGAAAGAGAATAATCCGTTAGGGTTAAGTATATATGGGTAAGATTTAAAGAATCGAATCCCAATAAATGCGCAAACCGTTATTTTTAGCCCTTATTCCTTTCCAAGAAAACCAAATAATATTTTACCACACTTTTGTTACCGTTGGAATAGTAACAGTACTTCCAACGTCAGCAAAGCAGTACCTTCATTATAGCCATTGAACAGTACTTTCAGCATCCAAAACCCATTTGCCTATAAAAAGACTCTTCATACACACTTTACTTGATCACAAAAACATATCAAAAGCTTCAGAAACTTATCTTCATCTTTCAAAACCATAACTTCACCATGAGCAACTTTCCATTGGTTTATATCTCATCTGATGACTCTAGTGACACAGAGATTGAGTATAATTTTGACTCTGATTCTGATTCAGACTCAAAGCCAGGATGGAGTGATTACTTTCATCCAACTGCATCAAGCTCAAACCAGAGAAACTCTAAGAGAAAGGCACCAACTGCTGCTCCAGCTACAACACTATCCAAAGAACTGCCAAGAGCCTTGAACCAAGCTTTAGAGGCTGCCCTGAAGAACCTGAAGATTCCTGTGGAAGAGAAGCCTGCAAGACTAGAGAAACCTCCAATGCAAGTGCTTTTCCTTGCTTGTCCAAGAAAGCAAGCATCTTTTGATGAAAAGAGAAAGAAAGCTCAGAAGGCAAAACACAACTACCAGGGCAAAGGGAAAAAGCCTATGGAGTAGGTTATGTATGTTGTAGGTTGAGTAGGATTGATGTAGGTTTGCTTGATCATGTATCTCTGTTGATGTAAGGACTGTGGTCTTGAAGATGAATGTATTTTAACTTTTAATGAATAAAAGTTCTTTTCTTTTGAATGATATATGTAGCCTCCCCTCAAAATATGAATAACTATTAATGCCTCCCCTCAAAAATAGCCTAAAAATTGATCATACCAATACTTACCACCAAATGCTTGAATCTTGAAACATCAAAGCCTTTTGTGAGTAAATCTGCTACATTATCATCTGTATGAATCTTGACAACATTAATCAATCTGTGCTCATAACAATCTCGAATAAAATGATGCCTAATCTGAATGTGCTTTGTCTTGGAATGATAAACTGGATTCTTCACAATACAAATAGTACTCTCATTATCAATGTTGATAGGAGTATTCTTGAA